>JAASGA010000020.1:0-62817 GCA_023334105.1 Globisporangium nodosum
CTGCCACCACTGGTGACGACGGCACTGCCACCATCGGAGATGACGGCACTGTCACCACCGTCGGCACTACCGACGATGGCACCGGCACCACCGACAACGGCACCGTAGACGAAGGTGCCACTGGCGACGACGGCACTGCCACCACTGGTGACGACGGCACTGCCACCATCGGAGATGACGGCACTGACACCACCATCGGCGGTACTCCTTTTGAACCCACCGGTGCTATCTCGGCGGATGGTGGCGCGGCGACGGCTGGTCGGATGTTGCGGCGTTCTTAAGTTGCTTTATGGCTCTACTGCAGATACACGAGGTCTCCGAGGTGAGGTTCATGTCGTATCATCGATATGCTGGTGTCGATTGACACTTGGAGATACCTATACATGTTTCTATTCTTCTACTGTATGTCTGTTGTTGCTGTATGTCTGTTGATGTCTGTAGTTTGTACTCGTTCAGAACGTCAGCAGTGTCGTCTCGAGAAACTCGTAGAAAGCGCTGTCGGGATCCGCAACGAGCTCCTGAGCAGTTCCGGTCTCGACCAACTCGCCATCCCGCATCACAATGATGCGATCGAAGTCCAGCACTTGGTCAAGTCGATGTGTGATGAGAAAGACGGTCGAGAGAGAGAACTCGTTCGCGACGACCTCGAGTAGCCGTTTGTCGGATGCTTGGTCCACTGACGAGAACGGCTCATCCAGGATCAGGATGCGAGATGGCTTGAGCAGCGCGCGGGTCACAACCAGCATCTGCCGCTCCCCCATGCTCCAGTTTTCTCCGTTTTCATCCAGCTGCTTCTCGAGGCTTCGGACGAAGAACTCTTGTTCGCTCATGCGTGCGGTCGGGTCTTGCGCGTCGGTGACTGATAATCCGGTCCTCTTGAGCGCTTTCCACAGTGTTGCGTCGTCGAACTCGTCGAACGGATCCAGATACCGGCGCACCGAGCAGCGGTAGAATAGCGGTGTTTGCGGGATGATGCACAGTCGACTGCGCAGATCTCCCAAACGCAGTCTGCTGATATCGATACCGTCGATCAGGATCCTGCCGCGGGCGGGTTCATGGACACGGAAAAGCGCCATGGCAAGCGTGCTCTTCCCCGACCCGGTTCGCCCAACCACGCCGACCTTCTCACCTCCTTGTATCGAGAGTGACACATTTCGCAGCGCGTAACGTTGAGAAGGGAGGGCTACGCCGAGATCTGCAGGTGGTCGCAGATCCGAAGAAGAGGAGTACTGGAACCAAACGCCTTCAAACACGATGTCTCCTTTCTTCGGCCACGCCACGGACTCTTGGATCTTCTGGCTTGATTCTTGCTCTTCGGGGTCGATCTGTTGCGATTCGAGCAGGTTCGTGATGCTTGTGAGTTGAGCGGTCACACTCAAGACTCCACACAAGAATGCTACGAGCTCGCGCTGGATAGTGAAGATACAGTGGAGCACGAGGCCCAACTCCCCCGGCGAGATGGACCCAAACGCCAGGATAACTGCCACGAGCACGAGGAATGCTCCGACCATCAGACTGTAGCGAATCAAACTCCAGTCAAAGAACACCTCCGCCGCGTACGCGATTCGCGATCGTTTGTCAACCATCTGGGCGTGCTGGGCACGGAATCGCTCCACTTGGTTCACACCGAACGCGCGAATGACAGCACTGCCGTCAAGCGCCTCGGAGACGTAGTTGAGGTTGATCGCGTCCAGCTTGTCGCGTACCATGAATATCTGAACGATCGGGTGGTCGGCAGCGATTTCGCGGCAAATGTAGACGGTGGCGACGGCGATGAGCGCTCCTGTGCCGCCCAGGATGTAGCACAGCGTGCCAACCGCAGCGGCGATCGACAGCAAGCTGTGCAGCGCGAACACGAACTCGCCGAAGATAAACTGATCACTTGCCTGCATGTCGCTCGAGTACCGAAGCAGGATCTCTCCGATCGGCGTTCGGTAGAAGTAGTCCATCGGCGCTCGAAGCAGTGAATTCGTTATGTCCTTGAACATCTTCCGCGAGCGCACAAAGAGCGAGTGGCACAGCACCAGTGACGCGCTCAAGACGACTGCGAGCGCACCGCAAGTCAGAGCGCCATACATGGTCGCGGCGCGTCGCATGGCGTCTTCTCGAACGTGCTTCATCGGGAGCGCAGACCAATGCAGGAGCCAAAAGTTCTTCGCCACGCCCAGGGATCCGTACACCATAAAAAGGGCGATCCAGATTACTGCTGCAGCCCGCCCGTGATTCCACAGCAGCTCCTTCGCGATGTCTGTCGAAATAGACAATCTCTCCACTTCAGACTTGAGGGTGCTGTCTTGATCCTCGAAACTCTTAGCTGTGCGCTGGAAGGCAAGCTGGCATTGAGGCAGCGGGGCAGGTGACGAGCCGACTTGCTCAAGCTTGTCTGGCATGAACTCGGTTGGTCGAAGATTTGCTTGGGCGCTCGACCGCCACGGTGGCCGATCCGCGAGTCGACGGACCCGGCGACTACTATGACTCGATCGATCGGAGCCACCTCGTTGATGAGAGTCACTGCCGCTGGCGTCGCTCGATGTGGGTCGGTTGCGGTCGATCTCGTTCACTGACTTGGAGTCAACACACCACAGACGATCGACAAACTCGGACGAGATGATTTCCGGATTGTGCGTCGCCATAATGACCGTCTTGTGGCGAAGCAGCTCCAGGAAGCACTTGCGGAACACCTCGGCTTGCACCACTGCGTCTGCGGCCGCCAGAGGGCAGTCGAGGATGAACAGATCCGCGTCCGAGTACAGCGCACGCGCTAGCGCGATGCGAGCCTTCTGTCCGCCGGAGAGGTTGATGCCTTTCGGCCCAACCATCGTGGCTTCACCATCTGGCAGCGCATTGAGGTCCTCCACGAGACAGCACACGTCAAGGATGCGGAGGTACTTGCGCTCGCTGTACTCTTCGCCGAAGAGAATGTTGTCTCGCACACTCAACGCCTGCAACCACGGCTCTTCCGGGCAGTACGCAATCTTGCACTCGCCCGACACGTACACGTGCCCACGCGCCCGCGCGACTTCGCCTAGAAGCGACGCCAGCAGAGTCGATTTGCCCGCCCCAGCTTTGCCATGGACGACCACGAGCTCGCCGGCTCTCACGCGGACGTTGACGTTCGCGAGTATGAAGTCTGATGAGGATTCTGACGCTGCTGTGTAGGATGCGCCTTCAACCGCCACGACCACGTTGGGTGGATACCGCTGCTCCGAGTCAGTCCGCGACACCGCCATCTCGGACTTTGGGCTCGCGTCGCAGTGCCGCAGGTACTTTTGGATGCGGCGGAGCGCGGCGACACCGTCGATGTACACACGAGCGCCGAGGATGAGCACCTTGATCTCCACTTGAATGCGGTCGAAGAGCACGAGCGCCGTAAACACCGTCGCAGGCGAGAAGTAGCGGTCGTGGACAGCGAGGAAGTAGAAGATCGCGATCGAGGCGAGCGCTGGCGACTCCCAGATGACGCTGAAGCGCAGCGTGCGTAGCAGCACGACCCGCAAGTGCTTCGCTTCCTCCTTCGCGCGCGCGCCAAAGACCTTGTGGCGCATCTTGTCCTCCCACGCGTTCAGCTTGACCGCTTGGATGCCTTTGAAGCACTCGTAGACGCGGTTGAGCGTCTTGGTGTGCTTCTTGGTGGCTTTCTGGTGCGCTTTCGCTGCCACGAACGTCAGAAGCAGCATGGCGAAACAGATGCTCGTAAGCGATGACGCGATCACCTTCGCGCTCACTTGCAGCGTCGCATCGAGGATGTAGAGCAGCACCGCGAGCTTCATCGCCGTCATCCACGCGATGTGGATGCCCGTGACGAGTGACCCGGCGTCGATCAGGCTGGACGAGTAGATGGTGGCGATCGCCGCGATGTTATTGCCCTTGGCCGGGCGGCGACTGCCCTGGGTGATCTCGATCGACTTCTCGAACACGAGCGCGCGGATGGCCGCCACGGCGCGCAACTCGGCGCGGAACATGCGGAACTGGGAGTGGCGGTCGCACACCTCGCCGATCATCGCGCTGGCGTGGATAGCGGCGAGCAGCAACAGCACTTCGCCCATCGCTTCGTGCGCCTGCGCCGCCATGACGAGCGTCAGCAACCGGAAGATCAACAGCGGCACCGCCGCCGCGGCCGCCACCGCCAGCACCGCGAAGAGCGCCGAGGAGCCGAGCGCGCGCCACTCGCCGCGCACCAGCGCCATCGCCAGCGACGGGAAGCGCGCGTACTCGGTGCGGAGACGCGTGGCAGCGCCGCTGCTCGTGTCCTCAGCGGCCAGCGGCCACAGGTCGTGCAGCTGCAGGCGCCGCGCGCGGCTCACGGCGGCCAGCGGCGCCACGAAGAGGAAGAGCGCGCGAGAGACGAGCGGCACGGCGGCGTTGCGGTCCGGTGGCTGCCAGTGAAGAGGGGGAGGCGGGTCGTCGCTGGCAGCCGCCGCGCCGCGCCGCGCGAACGTGCCATACGCGCTCATGACGACACCAGTTAGCTTCAGTCGATCACGGCGAGTCTTGCGGCCATCATCATGCAAGTGATTGTAATATTAGTAAACTAGAGGGCTGTATACTCGTGTTTACGATAGTTCTTGACATAGATTCACTAATAAACGAAAATAGTGCCTACAATTGATAGACGGGTTGCCTCTGTATTTTGTGTAGTCGAAACGAATAAGATTCGAAAAGTCTATTAAATTTGCAAACTGTATGCAATCCATTTTATATCACATCTAGACAGGTTACGCCACATAGAGAGAATTCAACTTGTGGCCAACAGTGACCAGCATCTCTCGCTTGCTCGCACGTCGGCACCAGCTCGAGCGCCGCCGCCGCCATGAAGCTCCTCCTCGCACACGCGGCGCGCGCCGCCGCCGCCGCCGCGAAGCCGCCGCAGACGCGCGCGCTCAGTGGCTTCCGCGAGCAGGCGGTGCGCGCCGTCACGAGCAAGCTGCGCTCCGACCTCGAGTCGAACCCGAACCTCTGGCTTAGCGCCGGCGCCGTGGTGCGTGGCCACCCTACCACTGTGAACTGCGTGAAGGACCGTGAGACCAAACAACCGACTGAAATGATTGTGTGTGGACGCCGCCAGGACGAACCGACGGTGTCGATCCTGGACCCGGCGAGCGGCTATGCGATCGGGAACGGCACGACCGGGAACGGCCACGCAGATTTTGAGCGGTGCGCGTGTAGTGTGATGGGTAGGCTATAGCAGGTTAGTAGTTGCTCACGTGTGGACTCTTGATGTACACTTGTGCAGGCTGGCGGCGAGAGACGTCGCGATCAAGTACCTCAAAACGGACACGGAGCTGCTGGTGGACCCGTTCGTGCTCGTGCGCGAGGAGATGGCGGACATCAACGGCAGCATCAAGAAGATCCTGGGCTCGGACCACCCGGTACTCTCGGCGGTCGCCAAGTACTTCTTCGAGCACGACGGCGGCAAGAAGGTGCGGCCAACCATGATCCTGCTCATCGCGCACGCCGCGGAAGCGCATCGCGCGGCTGTGGGCAGCCCACTGCCGGAGTACCAGTCGGTCGAGTTCACGCTCGCTGCGCAGCAGCGCATCGCCGAGATCACGTACGTCGCGGCTGGTGCATGTTCGATGATCGCGGTGTGAGTGTGTCGTCTTCTCACACGCTTGAGGCGATTCGCGCGTGCTATGTGTCTCTCTCATCACAGCGAGATGATCCACACGGCGAGTCTACTGCACGACGACGTGATCGATGAGGCAGACACGCGCCGTGGCTTGCCATCTGTGAACAAGGTGTTCGGCGCGAAGCTGGCGATTCTCGCAGGCGACTTCCTCCTCGCGCGCTCGTCGGTGTGTCTCGCTCGTCTGCGCAACTTGGAGGCCGTGGAGCTCATGTCGACGGCGATCGAGCACTTGGTCAAGGGCGAGGTGATGCAGATGAAGAACGCGGACGGTCGCGACGGCATCACGCCGTTCGAGTACTACCTGCGCAAGAACTACTACAAGACGGGCTCGCTCATGTCCAACAGCTGCAAGGTGCGGTCTTTGCCACGGCTTGAGGCTGCTGTCGGCGTTGCATCAGTGTGTATCTGTATGTCTGACGCTCGCGAGTTGCCTTGTCCATTGACAGGCTGCGCTGGAGCTGGGCAAGCACGAGTCGCACGTGGCGGATCTGGGCTTCGCCTACGGTCGCCACATTGGTTTGGCGTTCCAGGTGCGCACTGCTGTCATACTCACGTGGAACTCTTGCGGTGCCGAGCGCGCACAACTGATGTTTGCACTCGTTTACGGTTGCGCAGCTCATCGACGACGTTCTAGACTACCAGGGCCACCAGAGCGGCAAGCCGCTGCTCGCCGACCTCAAGTCGGGGCTTGCGACCGCGCCGCTGCTGCTCGCGCAGGAAGAGTTCCCTGTGCTGCGGGATCTGGCAGCGCGCCAGTTTTCCAAGGACGGCGACATCGAGCTGGTGCGTAGTCTGACGGGTAGCTTGGTGGGAGGAGGGAGATCCGACCGAGTACAACCAACTGGTGTCGTTGGTGCTGTTTGTTGGCAACGAATTGGTTACTAAACTATGGTTGGCGCATCATGTTTGCAGGCATCGGAGCTCGTGGAGAAGAGCACGGGCATCGAGAAGTCGCGGGCGCTGGCGATCGGCCAGGCGGAGCTCGCGTGCCAGGCGGCGATGCAGTTCGCGTCGTCGCCTGCGCGAGACGCGTTGGTGCGCTTGGCGCAGCTCGTGGTCTACCGATCCAAATAGAGGCTATGTGATCAACAAATCAGCGAGTGTGCGCGAGTGCGCGCGCCGCCAGCTTGCTTGCACCTTCCTTCCGATTCGGTTGTCGAGTTTGTTGCAGTCGTATATTGCGTGTGAGGTTGATCTGCTTGAAACAATGTCGCGAAGGGTGTCTTGACCTCGTGATCCAAGCGATCCAAGCGAAACCACTCCGGTTTACTCTGTCGACCAGCACTCTGTGCAGCGAGGGAAACATGCCGATGCGCAATTCGCGCCATCACGTAGGTCTGTTCATCCGTGATACCTCCACCTTGATCACGCGATTTGGTCGATGTCCACTGGTTTTTAAGCCGGACTATCATAGTCTAGACTATCGTTGTCCAGGTAGATGAATGGGAATAATCAGCAAATGCTTATTCCACTTCAGCTTGCTTTTGCTTCTTCTCTTGACCAGCACTCTTTGCTGCAAGAAAAAGTTGTCGATACTGCAGTCTGGATCACGCACTGATCCGTTCGTGCCTAGCCAGGCAAAATCACGCTTGGATTGCTCCAAGCCAAGCCATGTCGTTCGTGTGCGCGAGGTTCAAGTTGCTGTCGCACCTTAAACCGGACTATAAGCCAGTCCGGACTATGATAGTCCAGTTTAAGCTGGTTGGAGATGGGAATAAGCATCATATGATTATCCACAACAATGTTCGTGGTGCTCTTGAGCCCTTCAAATCCGCCTTCTCATCCGCTGCGATAACACAATACATACACAAGTGCAAGATTGGACATGCTCCGCACCTCCAGTCATCCCGCCGACGTTCGCCGAACAAGCACATGCTCCAACACCAGGAGATCGGCGCCGAACACCAAGGTGTTCACTTAGCTTCGATGAAGTCGAACTAGCGCCTTCAACATGACCAAAGTTGATGCTCTAAGTTGAGCTTACAAAAACGCAGTCACTTGAGATATATAGGGATAGGGTGGACACGTCACTGACATTCGATATTTTGATTCGCTGGTTCCGAGCGTTTGATTGGTGCATCAAGCGTCGCAGATACCTACGTATCCCGATCACCGGGTTACACAAGCAAGATTCGCAACGGCGGACTCGCCCTGACTATGTCATAGCAGCACCCACGCTGCCAAGTGGCGAGCAAGGCTCACCTGCAGCCGAACGATGGCGTCGATCGGCTCGACTGCTCGCTTCCGCCGATGGCATCTCATTCTTGAAAAGTCCTCGCCGCCCTCAAGCCGCCCGCTCCCCAGCACCCTCCTCCCCCCGACCGACACGCACTCAGCTCTCGAGATGCTGTCGATCACCCAGTTCCCCCGCCGCTTCCCGACCGCCAGCAAGCGCTCGTTGCACGCTGGTGCTGCCGCCGCTGCCAACCTCCCCGGCTCACTGGCCAATCGCGGCGGTGCATCTCAGCCCACTGGCGCGCTGCCTGCGCTGATCGCGCTGCCGGCGCTTCACCTCAACGTCCACGCAGCGCGCGGTGTTCGCTACGTGCAGACGTCGGCGTCGGCGGCCGCACCGTCGTCCTCGTCGACCTCGGTACCGACGAAGCCGCGCTCGCTGAAAGCTCACGCTGGCGCCGCACAGAGCTTCGCGACGGCGGCGACCGCGTTCGAGGACGATCGGGACGACAGTTACCTCTTCGGCGAGCGCGGCGACGACTGGTTCACGACGGACCGCAGCCCGCGCTACGACGCCGACTTCCCGGGGATGTGCGCCGAGACGCGCACGCTGCAGTCGGTGGCCATGCCGAACCTCAAGACGTGCTCGCGTGAGGAAATGCTTGACTACTTCGACAACACGTGGGCGCTCACGGACGTGCTCTTCTCGACGCTGCAGGGCGAAGAGGCGTTCACGACGCCGCCGCCGCACCAGCTGCGTCACCCGCTTATCTTCTACTACGGCCACCCGACAGTGTTCTTCGTCAACAAGTTCGTTGTCTCCGGACTCTTCGACGCGCCGGTGAACCCGCATTTCGAACACATCTTCGAGGTTGGCGTGGATGAGATGCGCTGGGACGACATGAGCAAGAACGAGATGGAGTGGCCGAGTGTCGCCGAGGTGACCGAGTACCGCCGCGAGGTGTACACCAAGGTGCGCGCGCTGTTGAGCAGCCACCCGGGTCTCGACCCAGGCCATGCGCCGATCGACGAGTCGAACGACCTGTGGGCGCTCTGCATGGCGCTCGAGCACGAGCGCATCCACATCGAGACGTCGTCGATGCTGATGCTGGAGCACCCGGTGCGGTTCTTCAGCAAGTCATCGCTGCTGCCGGCGTATCACGAGTCGGCTCAGCGCACGGACGCAGCGAAGCGGCCGGTTGAGGGCGTCGACTACCCGGTGAACGAGCTCCTGGAGGTAGCTGGCGGCAAAGTGACGGTCGGCAAGCCGCGCGACTTCCCGACGTTCGGGTGGGACAACGAGTACGGCCACCGCGAGCTGGACGTGCCGTCGTGCAAGGCGAGCAAGTTTCTCATCTCGAACGGCGAGTTCTTCGAGTTCGTGCGCAGCGGCGGGTACCTGGAGCCGTCGCACTGGAGCCAGTTGGGCTGGGAGTGGCGGTGCTTCCGCAACACGAAGTGGCCGCAGTTCTGGGTGCCGGACGGTCCGTCGGGCAGCCACCAGTACAAGCTGCGCGCGCTCTTTGATGTGTTGCCGATGCAGTGGGACTGGCCGGCGCAGGTGAACCTGCACGAGGCGCAGGCGTTTTGCAAGTGGAAGAATGCGCGTGATGGCAACCGCGACGAGGTTGTGTACCACCTGACGACCGAGCCGATCCACCAGCTGATGCGCGACGCGGAAGATCGCTCGGCGGACACGGCGTCGGACGACATCCTCACGGTGAAGGGTTCGATGGCAGCGGCCACGGGCAAGAACTTGAACGTGTCGTACATGTCGTTCTCGCCGGTGGACGCGATGGCGCCGACCCAGTCGGGCTTCCACGACGTGTTCGGGAACGCGTGGGAGTGGTGCGAGGACTACTTCTCGGCGCTGCCGGGCTTCCAGCTGCACGCGTACTACGACGACTTTAGCGCACCGTGCTTTGACGGCGAGCACAACGTGATCATGGGCGGGTCGTTCATCAGCAGCGGCGACAACGGAGCGTCCAAGTTCGCGCGCTACCACTTCCGCCCGCACTTCTTCCAGCACGCGGGCTTCCGCCTCGTAGCGCAGCCTGTGGACGCGGAGGCGCAGACGATCCGCCTCGTGACGACGGACGTGAACTCGCCCGGTCCGTTCACGACGACGAACCGCTTCCGCACGAGCGAACACGTGGCTGTCGGCGGTGTCGCGAAGAGTGGCGAGTCGGCGGCGTCCGGGTCGGATGCGGACTACCAACTGCTCTTCCAGGAGATCCACAGCCGCGCGGAGGGCGTGCTCGAGTTGTTCATGCAGCGCGTCGGTGCGGCGGATGCGCATACACTGCTGGTGCGTGGCGGCGTGAACGGCGCGCTGCGCCTGAAGGAGCAGGTGAAGCCTGGGCACACGATGGTGGTGCTGTCGCGCGACGCGCAGGACGCGTCCGCGGTGGTCGAGGCGCTCTCGAAGGATTTTGAGCTCGTGGACTCGGCGGCGGTGCCGGTGTTCGTGAAGGAGAGCGAGACCGAGGGCCGCATCACGGTGCAGCGCGCGGCGGCGTGGACCAAGAAGTAATGGAGAGGAGGGGGAGAAGGAATGGCGATGCGGGGAGAGGGCGGCACTCACTCTGTCTGCGTGCGTATATAATAGCGTGAATGTATGAACCAGTACGTCATGAACCAGTGCGTCGTGCCAAGTGGTGTAGTGTGGCTGCGCGGCGTCGCGACGCTGCTGATCGGGTTCTTCCGAGCAAGCAAGACTTTGATCACCTGCCAAGATGGCTACATTCCTGTCAAATAACATATTCTAGATCAAAAATTTATGTGTTACACAAATTACATTTGTGTTCGATGTTATTATGGAGCTGCCTACAAAACAACTCAAAAGACGAGAATGCCGAAAGGACGAGTGCTGTCGGCGTCCGAGCGCGAGGAGATCGTGCGCATGCACGCGGCCGGCGCCAGCGCGCGCGAGATCGGCAAGCAGCTGGAGCGCAGCAAGACCGTCGTGCTCAACTTCCTCAAAGCGCCGGCGCAGTACGCGCAGATCAAGCGCAGCGGCCGCAAGCGCGCGCTCAGCGGCGACGACGAGCGCCGTCTGTTCGCCGCGATCACCCAGCGGATGGCGCTGCCTGGTGGCGCTGGCAGCCCGCGCCAGGACACCAAGCGCAGCGCCGAGCAGATCCGCCGCGAGTTCAACGTGCCTCTGAGCACGCGGCGCATCCAGCAGCTGCTCTCCGAGTGGCGACGAGAGGCGCGGCGCGCGCAGGACCTGCAGCAGGAGCAGGAGACGGCGGTTGCTGAGAGTGCGGGTGTTGATACTGGAGAAGTGGTGGTGGACGCGCTGGTGCCAATTGCGGGCGCTGATCAACCAGCGTCGAGTGACAGTGCAAGCGCTCAACCAGCAGCGCAAGCGGTGGAGACAGAGCCCTCAACTCACGCAGACACGATCGAGCAGCCACAGGACAGCAACGTGATAGCACTACAGGAGCCTAGCGCCGTGCCACCAACGATTGGATCTCCAGCGCCGCCATCGCCAGAAGGTGCGGCCATCGAGGTTTAAATGGAAGCGAGCAAGTTAACACTCTATGCTACCACGCCATCAGCTTCTTGAGCGCCAGCGCGACACGCAGACGCGGCGTACGGACAGAACGCACACTCCATGTAGCCGGGTCTTGGCGCAAAGTCGCCCTTGCGAAGCCCCGCTGCGACCGACTGGATCGCCTCGAGCGCTTCGCTTGCGGCTTCCGGAGTGTACGCGACGTAGCCCTCCTGCTCGTGAGCTTGCGTGGACGAACTGACGCTCTCGTCTCCTATCATCTCTAAGACCGCACCGCGCGGCGCGTGGCCGAACGCTGCGTGGAAGGCGTACAGGTAGAGCTTTAGCTGCAGGCTGTCCTTCGCCAGCTTGCCGACGTTCCGCTCGCTGCCGCTCATGTTCGTCTTGAACTCCTTGATCACCGGTCCTTGGTCCGTGTGATCGATGCGATCCCAGACACCACGGAGCGAGATGGCCGCCTCTGGAACGGACACTTCGAAGGCGCGCTCGACGTGGAGCACTTGGCGACGCGCGTGCTGCTCGCAGAACACATCAAGCGCCTTGTGACCATGTTCGCGCAGTTGCTGCTCCTGCTCTGGCGACGCAAACATGCCCTCACTCTCCCAAGCTTCGGCGAACGCTAGGTGGGCGAGTTCACGTGCTGCTTGGAGTCGAGTCCCTCGACTGGTGTCGCTGTCGTCGTCCTGCTCGCCTGCTGCATCACCATCCATCGCCGCCTGAATGCTCGACGCGAAGCTCGCGATCGCCTCGTGGAGAGCTCGCCCATACATCATCGCACTCGACACCTCGGACGGCAGCTTCATGACGCGCGCGAGGAAGTAGCGCTGCGGACATCGGAGGTACTCGGAGATCTGCGAGTAGGACAAATGAGCCGGCTCGTATTCACAGACCTGGCGGTTGGGAGCACTGCTGGAAGAGAGTTCGATCGAAGAACCTCGGAGGTCTCCCGTGTCCTTCAGCACCCCGCTCGCCATCTGCAACGAGGATTCGTGCCAGATCGGCAGCAGCACGCGACTGACTGACTCTTCTTTCGCCTTCGTCGAGTTTCCTGTGCCGCTTGCCACCGACGCGAACGAGAGAATCACTTCGGTCTCGGCACATGTCATCGCTTCGAACATAAGCTTCTCGCTCTGCTCTATGAACTCGGCGCGTGACTGGACTGGGAACGGCAGACTCAGCAGCTTGTAAGGGAGCGGCATCGTCAGGCGCTTCAGTCGCCCAGGGAACTTGCTGTCCCGCATCGACGCCATGAACAGCACTGACGCGTCCAGGTTCTGGACGTTGTGCTGCGTCAGCGGAAGCACCACGACACTGCCGTTTGCTGCGATGTTGTCATCACCTCCAAGTGGAGAGGTGCGCTGATAGGTTGAGCTGACCTGGGACTCTCGCAGCTGCTGCAGGTACGGCACCACGAATGGGACGTGAGCGCTTTGCACCACGCTTTGAGCGGCCTCGATCTCGCGCAGAAAGTCTGCCAGTGCGATCGCCTCGTGCTCTTCCGACGGCGTCGCAGGGTCCAGCAAGCTCTCGAGGCGTCCTGTCACAAAACCAGGGAGCAGGTTAGATTCACAGCAGTCAAGGTCACAAGGGAAGCGTGAACGCACCGGTCTCTTCGAGGAAGGTCTGCACGAGCGCTTGCGTCGACTTCTCGTGGCACTCCGAGCGCAGCCGCTTGATAACCTCTACGAACTTGGCGGCTACCACTAGCTCGGACTCCACTTCTGCTGTTCCCAACGGCGCTTGCGCTCCCAACGACTCGCCTTCCGACGCCACGAACTCTTCGAGAACTTGAAAGAGATCCACGTGCGCTTTGATCTCCTTTGCCATCAACTGTGACAGCAGCAGCGGCGACAGATCGAAGAAGCTCGAGCGCAGCACGTTGTACAGATGCCTCGAGTCAGCAGGATAGCATAGCGCGACCAGCAGCGAGAACACGGCGTTCACTCCTGGCTTTGATACGAAGCATCGCCACAAATGTCCACCACAAGCGTCAGTACACACCCTTGAAGCGAGTCATCCACCACACGCAACGGCGTACCTCGTCGAAAAGATGCGCGCTGGTGGACGCGTTTGCTGGGTGGTCCTGAACAGCGACGCCATGACTTGCGAGAGAAGCAGCAAAGCGCTGCGCGTCCAAGTATGTCGGCGTGAGAACTGCGATCGTCTGAGCTGGTCGGTCCGCGAGACGCGCTTTGATGAGTCGAGCGATCCCTAGCTCCTCTGCAGACGCAGTGCCGAAGGCGTAGCACTTGACGGCTGCAGTCGAACGAGGAGAACGCTCGTCGTGCTTCTTCTGCTTCTGTTTCGACAACGGCTCGAGAATCTGGAAGGCACGCGCTCGGATCTCTGCTGCAGCTTGACTGGAGTTGGTAACGTCGAGCACCACCGACTCCACGTTAAAGCCGTGCGTTTCTCTGAGTTCTCTACGGAGAAGCGAGCTGCGCGGACACTCATCTCCATCCAGGAGAACGCGGCTGAAGCTCGTGCTGCTCTGGATCGAAGGGTGCGCGCAGAGGTTCACAACTAGCTTCACCATCGCCGGCGTCATCGCTTGGAGGTCGTCTACCACCACGTCCGTGTATCCGTGCAGCACCGCGTCAGCAAAGTCGGACTGCACACGCTCAGAAGCTCCAGAGGATGTCGAGAGGACTGTGGCTGCGCTCAGCTCCAGCGTGTCGAACACCACGCCATCCCACGACGTCACTCGGTGTTTGTCCAGCAGCTGGCGATAGTCCTCGTAGACCTGCGCGAGCGCGATTTGCTTGGGATCCTCCGTGTTGGCGGCGTTGCTGGCGTATGTTGCAGGAGAGATGCCCTCCGACTCGAGCAGCTGGAAGAGCTGGAGCAGGTCGAGCACCGCGCGCCGCGTCGCGAGCGGCGACGTCAACTTGCGCTGCAGGCGTTCGAGCGGAAGTTCTGCTCGGTGGTGTGTGAGGAACGCGGCGAGCCGCCCGCGTGAGAGCACGCGCTTGTCGTAGCCGCTCTCCTCGAGCGCCTGTTGACACCACTGCGTCACGCCGTAGATGCCGTGGCCGCGGCGCTCCAGCTCGTTGAACGCCACGTGCTCGTCCACAAGGCGGTGCAAGCGGGAGCGCTCGCTTGTGGCGGCGGTGAGCGCCAGCACGCGCCGGTCACCACTCTGGTCCAGGAACCATCGGACGCGCGCCGCCGCGTGAAGCGACTTGGCGCGGGCGTCGGTGACCGCCACGAGTACGTGGCCGCGGGGCTCGCGCGTTTGCAGCTGCAGTTGGGAGGAGGCGGTTGATAGGTTCGATGACGTCCGCAGCAGCGCGCGTGGCCGTGCCATCGAGTGGCGTCGCCCGCGCCACGCCATCATCGCCGCCTTTCGCTTTGATGGGGCGTTCTATGTTGACCCTTCCACACTGTTAATTTTTATATCTTTTCTAATACGATCACTGGGAAGAGATCGAGTTAGCAAGTATTAGACAATGAGATAAATGAAAGTTGGACCCTTGAATCAAATAACCCTTTTAAAATAAGTCAATCAAGGAGTGATGGCAGCTTCTCTTCTTCCTCTGATCATTCCGCCCTAAAGCTGCACCAGCACCGCCGCCTCACTCTCACTCCAGCACCAGAAGCATCAGCACCCGAAGCCTTTCCAACTTGCTGGGAGCCTGCGAGCACGAGAGCGAGGCAGAGACGCTCGAGCTTCACGCGGCAGCAGCGCTCTTCCGACGTCGCGCACGCTATAAACAACGGAGCTCCATTGCTTGCTCGCCGGTCGCCATGTACCACGTCGCGGAGATCGTGCGTGACGCGCAGCGCGACATGCACGAGCGCTACGAGGGCTACTCGACGTGGGCCGCGTACACGCCGCTGCCATTCCTCGTGTCGCTTGGCGAGCAGATCGGCCGCACGATGCAGCGCAAGGCGCCGGACCTCGTCAAGCGCGCCGCCGTGCGCACGCGCGATCGCCTCGCGGACGTCATCACGACGTCGCACCGCAGCGTGGTGGAGTTCCGGCTCACGACGACGCGCACGGGGCAACACGTGTTCTATCGCATCAAGAGCCAGGTCGAGACGGTGCCGCTGCCTGGCGCGATCGAGCCCATTCGCTCACATGCTGCTGTGCCCGTGTTCAACGCGGTTGAGGGCTTCGCGCAGTTCGTGACGAGCGAGGAGCTCCCGGAGCTCTACTTTGTCGCGAAGAACTCGATGGGCGGCAACGTCTTCCTGCGCCACCTTGTGCTCCCGCCGCTCGGCGCCGCGGAGCGGATCGTGCGGTACGTCGTGATCTTCCCGAGCCAGATCGTGTTCCCGTCGCGCGAAGAGGTCGAAACCCGCACCGACCTGTTCCTGGACGTGTCAACGTCGCGCGTGCAGTCGATAGTCGAGTACATTTACTCGGCGACGGAGGTGCTCGACCAGCACTGGAGCATGGTGCAGTGGAACATCCTCGGCCGAGGACCGTACGAGTCGCTGCTGATCGATCGCCGTTCGGAGGTGATCAAGAGCATCTTCCAGCGCATGCTCATCATCGAGTCCAAGTACAAGATGTACGAGTTCATGGCGAGCATCAAGATGCAGAATGAGATGCTGTACGCGGACGTGCTGAAGGAGTACCCTCACTTCGGTGGCGTTCCGTTGACTGGCGAAGAAGTCGCAGCAGACGAAGCGCTGCAGAAGGAGCTCGAGTACCACAACCAGAACTCGTTCCCGTGCTGGTTCTTCAAGAAGCTCGAGCCGCTATCGAGCGACACTTCAAGCTCTTCTGAGGAGTCTGCGGATGCATCCACTGACAATGGCCACACGAACGCCAACAGCGGCAAGTGGACAGAGTTCCCTCCGCACGAGAACAGACGCTTGGAGCGGCGCTACAGGTGGTATCAGCGTCAGAAAGAGCTCAAACGATTCCCCCTCCCATCCAGCGTCGTGCTCGTCGATGAAGGGCGCCACGAGGTGTGCATGGAGACGATGGAGATGACACCGGTGTACTGGCCGGCGCTGGAGAAGCAGGTCGTGTGCCGCTCGATGTGGCTGTACGCACAGCGGAACTACGGGCTCGCGCCATACAACCCTGCGGCGGCGCAGGTACTGGAGAGCACGTTCACGTACTATCTGTCGCATTACGACGAAGAGAAGCGGCGAAATCAAGCGCTGGAGGAGCAGCAGAAGTCGTTCTTCTACTCTCCGTCACCGAACGCTGGAGCGCACAAGTCAACGTTGAGCGTCCCGGTGGACGGCCACTTGGTGGAGTTCAAGGGTCCGCATGACATCATGCAGTACAAGCGGTTGCTAGCAGGCACGACACCATTCACGAGCAAGCGGCGAGTATACCGCGGCGACCCTCGCATCAAGAGCGACGTGAAGAATATGGAGCTGTGGAAGCGTGCCATGCAGTGCGACGAAGACGGTCGTCCTGTGAAGTACGACGACAGCTCCGTCCCGAGAAACGACGATGATGACGACATTGATGAAGAAGTCGACCACTTGGTGTTGATCGTTCACGGCATTGGCGATGCACTGAAGACGATCGACATTATCAATGTCGTGACGCTCCGCTCGATCATCGACTGTGCGACGAACCTGCGGGACTTGCATCGAGAGGCTCTGCGATCCTCACACTTTGACCATCTATCGGCCGAGGAAAAACCCCGAGTCGAGTTCCTCCCGATCGAGTGGCATTCGAAGCTGCACATGGAAGGCCTGGACTCAATGATCCGCGACGTCACGCTTCCAGCGATCCCGAAGCTGCGCGAGTTTGCGAACGACACGATCTTGGACGTGCTCTTCTTTATGTCTCCGATGTTCCACCAAGTGATCCTGAACGAAGTCGCGAAGGAGATGAATCGAGTCTTCGGTTTGTTCCAAGCGCGCAACAAGGGTTGGGGAACTCGCGGCGCGAAGAAGAAAAAGAAGGTGTCCATTGTCGCGCACTCTCTCGGTGCGATCATTTGCTTCGACGTGCTCAACCACCAGAACATCTACAGCCAGCCGCCAAGTCGGAAGCGAGATACCGAGTCTTCGTGCACAGATGAGGAGTACGAGGACGAGGAGTACGATGGTGACGAAGAAGACAACGAGTCATCGCGAGGGTTCGAAGCGATGCTCGTGGATCGCATCAAGCAGCGCTCGCAGTCCGAATCCGAGTGCATTGGTACCTCTGGCAGGTTGACTGGGTCCTGGAGGAAGGGCACAGAGCAGATTCGTGCGCGTCACCAGGTGAGAAACAAGACGATCCAGGCCCAACCGCATCCCGCAATCGTACCGAAGTTGGCGTTTGAGGTCGAAGACCTCTTTTGCTTCGGATCGCCAGTGGGGTTGTTCCTGAACGTCCGCGGACAGAAGCTCGACCGCAACTTCCGCCTCCCGACGTGCCGACGCCTGTTCAATATCTACCATCCGTACGACCCGGTCGCGTACCGCATCGAACCGATTGTGAACCCTCGGCGCGCGAACTCGAAGGCGGTGATCATCCGGACATTTGAAGGGAAGCTGCGGTTCCAGTACCAGCTGAAGAACTCGTTCCGCGTGATGTGGCAGACTCTGCGCCGATGGCGACGAGACTTTGAGTTTCAAGTCGAGAACAGCGTACGCAAGATCGGTCTGGTTGAGAACACTGCAGCGAGTGAAAGCGGCAGCTCATCGTCTCATCAGCTGACGATCGACACCTCCAACGATTACACGCAGTACGACATGCAAGGACAGCTGCGACGCAAGAGTCCACAGGGGGTAAAAGAACATGACGGTGAAACGATAGACACGGAGCTGTTTGGCAGCTTGTGTCAGGGCTCGCCGATCGACTACACGCTTCAGGAGAACGAGATCGAGATCGCGAACGAGTATCTGTTCGCCCTGACGGCGCACGTGATTTACTGGTCGAACCGGGACGCGAGCTTGTTCGTGGCGCAGAAGATGATCCTTGAGCCGCCTATAGAGGCTACAGCAGCAGCTGAAGAGCAGCAGAAAGAGGACCCGGAAAGCCAGACCGCGTCGCTGTCGTCTTCTCCGTCAAGCTCGTCGCCTAGGTCATCACCGACAGCAGCAGCTCGGCGACGACGACAGCGGCGACGAGCGAACGAGAGGGGTGTCACGCCGTTGGATCCGCTCGAGACACCGTCGTGAAAATGCTTAGCACTTCGCTTCTTGTATTGAACTTTGAATGTCTGTGCTTCGTGCAATGCCGATCGATCTCTAGTGCCGAGAGAACCTCTGCAAGGCAAGTCGCGTTGCTGCACATTGAGCGCTGGGCCAAGTTACAGCAGGGTGGAACAAAAGCCAGGTCGGAAGATCCAAGGTCGGAAGAACACAGAACGCGTTTTACCGCTCTCAAGCTTCAAATTACAGCATGATAAACCGGATGTTTCGTAAAAATCAGGTACCAACAGCCATTAAATTCGATACAAACTCCATCAAGCGAGCCCTTTATTACCTATACCCTTACTAAACAGATGCATCGGCCATGCAAATGCCTTGATTTACGGTCCATTTTAGCGAGCATGGCATCTGCGACCTTTCAGGGCACATCACAACCATCTCAGCTGCCTCACATCACGCTGCACGTCTGCGCCAGACGAAGACCGACTGAGCGTGTAGCGCGCTCCTCTTCTTGCTCGCTACCAAAGGCGGCAGTCAAGCGCGTACGTCGAATGCATTGCGGACGCACCACTCGCTTGATCTCCGCACTCACGAACGATCATGTGTGTGTGTTTCGCGTCTATTCATACCGCACAACCGCCCAGGCAAAGCGCACACACACACCGCCACCACCACTTCGCCGCCACCGCCGCCGCCGCTGCTGTGCCACGGGACGCCATCCAGCTGCATGATGGCGGACGACGCAGCTGCCGCATCGCCGCCGCCGCAGGAGCCGACGGTGCTCGAGTCGATCAAACTCCCACGCGGCGGCGTCGTGGCGTCCACATCCATCGGCCCCGTGCAGCTTGGCATGCCGCCCGAGACCATCAAGGACTCGATGAAGCTCGGACTGCCCGTGCCGCGCCACTACATCGTGCCGTCCGAGCCGTTCACCAAAACGCTCGGCGCCAACATGGGCGTGAACGTGGCCGAGTTCGAGTTCCCGGCATACTGCAACTTCTTCTTTAAGCGTCAGTGCGTGAACCTCATCGTGTCGTCCGTCGACGTGGAGCAGCGCATCCGCCAGGTCTTCCAGGAGACACTCTTCGGACCTGCAACGCTCGATCTCAAGCCCGACTTCCCGCAGTCCACGCCACCGGAGCTCTACCCGGACCTGCACAAGGAGCTCGAGTACTTCCGCAAGTTCGGCGACACGCTCATCACACTCGACATGCTGATCATGTTCACGCACTTTGACGAGAACGGCGAGGCGTGGGTCGTGCAGAACGGTCAGAAGATCCTCATCAAGAAGGGCGAAGGCTCGTTCACGATCGTCGATGGCGCCAAGAGTGTCACACTCGCGGACGCTGTCGACCTGCCCCCGCCGCCTGTGATCGACCAGATCCACGACCCGTTCTACCCTCCGGCGTTCGGAGTCACAGTGCTTGGCAACTCGCACGGCTTTGATCCGCAGGGCAAGACGTCGGGATACGTGCTCTGGATCAACCACCGCGGCATCATGATCGACCCACCACCGTTCTCGTCGTCGATCCTCGTGGCGAACAACATCCCCGCGCTCATGATCGACGGGGTGATCCTCACGCACTGCCACGCAGACCACGACGCTGGGACGTTCCAGAAGATCCTGCAAGAGGGCCGAGTCGCTCTCATCACGACCAACACGATCTACCGCTCGTTCCTGCGCAAGTACTCGGCACTCTCGGGCTTTGACGAAGACTTCCTCAAGCGCGTACTCGATCACCGACTGGTGCGCATCAACGACCCGCACACGATCCGCGGCGCCGAATTCCGGTTCTTCTACTCGTTGCACTCGATCCCGTGCGTGGGCTTCGAGGTCACGTATGGCGACAAGAAGATCGTGTTCTCCGGAGATCACCTCAACGACGTCGACAAGATCAAGCAGCTGCACCAGGACGGTGTGCTCTCTCCGAGCCGCTGCGAAGAGCTGCTCAATTTTCCGTGGCATTGCGACGTGATCCTCCACGAAGCTGGTGTGCCGCCGATCCACACTCCGCTCAAGACGCTCATGCAACTCGATGAATCCATTCGCAAGAAGATTTACGTCGTTCACACTGCGGCAAAGGACATGCCTGCTGACAGTGGACTGCGAGGTGCTCCTGAAGGCGTGCACAACACGATCACACTGGAGCCAAAGCTGCCGGAAAACGCCGGCGCGCTCGAGATCCTCGACCTTGTGCGGAAGATCGAGCTGTTCGCAGAGTTGACGCTCAACAACGCGTACGAGATCCTTCAGATGGCGCAGAAGGTCAACTACCCGAAGGGCGGCATCGTGAAGAAAGCTGGCGAAGTCGGAGACACGTTCTACATCATCATCGTCGGCGAGGCTCAAGCTCTATATCGGCAAGAGGATAGCAGTGCGTCCCACCACCAGGCAGCACCGTCGCCCGAGAGAATGCGCTCTGGGTCGCCGCGGTCGAGTGGGAACCGCAAGCGTGTGTCGATGCTCTCGCTGGCGAAGAAGTACATTCCAGGCGACTACTTCGACCTCCAGAGTCTGTTGACGCCGAATTGGGTGCTTCCGTACGAGATGATGGCTATCACGAAGCTCTCGCTGCTCGAGTTCAACGCGATGGACTTTAACTGGTTCCTGCGGCGCACTGCAGCGTTCTCGCGGCTGAAAAAGCTCTCCGAGAGCCGCCTCAACTTCTCGTACGACATCATCGAGTCGAATCAAGTGTTCCGAAAGCTCACGAACACGCAGCGGACGATGCTCGAGATCATCTTGAGCCAGCGGGAGGTCGCAGAAGGGCAAGTGTTGTGGGAGGTTGGGGACAAGTGCAACTCGGCGGTGATCATCGACAAAGGGCAGTTTCAGCTGAAAGACCCGAAGGCGGCGCCAAGCTCTCCATCTCCTGTGACCGCTGCTCCACCGCAGACCGTCACGAGGAAGCACCGCCCGTCCTACAACGTACGCGCCTCTCACTGCTTCTTGCTATCGCTTGAGGGGAGCCTGATTCGCTGACAACGAGGTGTGTGTGTGTGCGACGCGTCGACAGCGAATAATTCCGTTGGACATGAGCCTCCTGGCAAAGTCTCCGGAAGACAACCAGGGCACGCTGCTGACGCAGGGCAGCTTCATCGGAGACGTGGACAAGCTCATTTCCCAAGACGACTCGACCCACGCGACGTCGCTTGTGTGTCTGCAGGCTGGGTCGGTGTTCTCCATTGCGAAGAACGACCTCAAGGTCTTCCTCATGGAGAATCCGGGGATCCTCATGAGTCTGAGCGGCAAGATGTTCGTGCGGTAGAACGCGCTCTAACCCACAGCAGTACAGCAGCAGTAGGAGCAGATTCGATAGGAACCAATCCACTTGCAGATGTACGAAGAAGGCCTGCACGGAGGGTGTTCGATCCGATCTCGTGTTCGAGAGTCTCTCTCGAGCTGACTGGCTTTGCAACACAAGAGATACAGATCCAGCCAAAAAAACAGTGTAGCCATCTCGATTGTGAGGTGGGCCACACAGATCGCCAGTTTCTGTGCATTCTAGCCATCTCGATTTGGTAAAATACATTTTCTAGCCGCAGCTCGCAAACCAAACTACGAAAAGCGGTCGGCCAAAGGACCCGCTCCTCCTCCTCCGCCTGGCGAACTCTCGCGGCAGTTCCCAAAGAGAAGCAAGCGCCCGAGCTCCAGCACCCTGCTCCGAGCCCAAAAGCTCTCCGAGCATTTCACCACCGCCGCCTCTATCCGCAGCAGCAGCAGCAGCAGTAATAGCCAGCAGCCATGGAGCGTGCAAGCCGCCGCAGCGCCGCAGCGCAGAGCACTCGCGACGCCAGCGACAACAGCAGCAGCCTGCGCCACCGACGCCGCCGCGACACGGGCGCACTGGCGGGCCGAGCCAGCAGCAACACGAGCGCGTCGCAATCGGACGACGGCGCCGAGACCGACTCGAGCTCCGTTGCGCCGCAGGACGCCGGCAACGGTAGCGCCACGCGCCGCGCGAACAAGAAGCTGCTGCCGGCGCGCGACGCGAAGAAGCGCGGCGGCCAGCGGGACGAGAACCCCGCGGACGAGCGCGGTGCCGACGACGCAGACGGCGACGACGAGCTCGACGAGGAGGAGAACGAGCAGTCCGGCACCGAGAGCCGCGACGCCGCCTCGAGCGCAAACGGGAAGCGCGATCGATCGATGTCGAATGTGTCGACGACGTCCTCGAGCTCGTCGGTCGCCTCCGATCACGACGAGGACGACCGCGAGGCGGTGCACGTCGAGAAGCTCAAGGAGCTCGAGAAGAAGAAGAAGATGGTCGAGGACGGGACGCTCGCCGAGTTCTGCCGCCGAGTGACCGAGTTCAAAGAAGAGCGCAACCAGCTGCTCGAGACTGCCGAGTGGCACAAGGACCTGCAGCTCAAGAACAGCCAGGATCTGTACGGGTTCGAGGCCCAGCGCGCGCACAACCTGTTTCAGCAAGGGAAGGACGCGCTCAAGAGCGACCTGCTCCAGCAAGTGGACGCGCTGGTGGTCAAGCTCAAGCAAGAGCTCGCGGATCTCTCGAAGGCGGACGCCACTGACGGTGTCACTGCCGATGCGAAGGACTCGGCGCAGTCGCCGTCGTCGTCGCTACCGTCGGACTCCACGGAGCAGGAAGATGCCGTATCGGAGCAAGAGGAGAAGATCCGGACGAAAGGTGCGTTGACCTTCGTACCAAGCAGCCATGTGATAGCGACGTCCACTCACTCCCACTCTCTCTTTGTCGTGCATGGACTCCCCCAGCGCCTATCGCAGCCAAGCGGCGAAAAGTCAGCGGTGCCGTCTTCCAAGAGACCACAGTGCGCCTGCCACTGGACTCGATCAGCTCCGACCTCGCTAGCATCCTGGGCGAGCGAGCGCACCACGCGGAGATCGCCACGGCGAAGCAGAACACGACGGCGACCGGTAAGATTTCTGCGTTGGAAGTGGCGATGCGAAGCAAGGAACATCGTCTCGGCTGCTGACACTGTCGTTGCCTGGCGTGTGTGCAGACAACTTCAAGTGCGAGCGGAGGCGGTTGTTCTGCGGCCAGTACATTTTCGAGGACGGTGACGAGGTCGTCGTGTCGTCGCCTGTCATCCAGGAGGACTACATTGGCACCATTTCGTCGGTGACGGAGGACGCGGTACGTTGCGAGTTGCACCAGTGTCTCTACTAGATGAGCTGAACAGTCCTGTCTTGCAGAGAGCTCACATCGCGCTCCCATTGTGTGCAGGTCTACATCAAGCTCGCGTCGGGACAGAAAGTGCGCGTGTACTTAGATCTCATCGAGCACAAGCGGTGCGAGGTGAAGCCGTTCTTGCGCGGCTCGGCGGGCGTCGGCGCGCTCCAGACAACGGGCTGGTCCGAGTGCGAGCCGTTCTAGCTTGCTCCTTCCTCCCATTGCGCTCATCCGCTTGCTATCGCGCTGGTAGTAGCTCCACCTGCGTGACTCCATCCCCCCGCTGCCTATAACCGAATACCAACCACCACGCAGATGACGAGCACCAATGTGTTCGAGAGCGTTGAGATTGACGATCGGTGTCGAGACTCCCCGACTCGACGTGGAGCTGGTTGTGGCGATAGATACGGTAGTAGATAGGAGGTTGCGTCACGCTACAGACGGCTGTCGAGCTCCTCATTGCGTTGCGGCCGGCGCATCTAGTGACAGCAGCTTCATCAAGCGCGTCGCCACCTTCTGCTGCAGCTCTGGAGCCTCCTCCTGGTGGTGACTGCTCGGACGACTGTCGTCAGCACTGCCGATGGTGCCATCTTCGTCGTCCTCGTCGTTGTCTTCCTCCTCGGTGAGAGACACTCGCTTCTCGGAGCTGACGCCGCGCGCACCTGTCCCTGCTGCCGCAGTTGAGGAACTTGCAGTCTCGGATTCGGTGCTGCTCCCCCAGAGCGGGAACGGCACCCGTCGGCGCTTCCGGTCGCCGCGGCCGTCGGTCACGTGGTGGCTGAAGCGGATCTCGGGCGATCTCACCATCGAGAGCGACACGTATCCGCTCGACGAGGTCGGGGGCTGCGCCACGTACCCTGCCGAGCTGCCGCCGTCAAGACACGACGGCGCGTCGGTGCTGTCGGCGTGAGTCTGGAACATGCCACCGACCGTGGTGAGCTCGTGGATGTCTGGCCGAAGAAAGTGCGTCAGCCCCTTGCACCACTTGAGGTGCGGGTGCTCGTCGAGCGCGCGCAGGAACCGCTGGAGCTGCTCTCTGCGGTACTTGAGCAGGCGCGGGTCGTCGCCGCGGATGTACGAGAGCAGCCCGCCGTCGGGGAACTTGGGCAGCGTCTCGAGCAGCTCGGCGCCGTACGTGTCAGCCAGATACATGTAGAGCTGGCGGAAGTCGTTGTAGCGTCGCATGACCGAGTAGCGCACGAGCGGCGGCAGCTCGGCGTACGCGACGTCGCCCGCGCTGCTGCGGCGGTCGCGCGTGGTCGAGTGCGCTGCGTTGGCGTCGGCGTGTGTCTCCGCCGGCGACTCGAGGCTGCCAGGGTCCGCGAAGCTCGGCAGGCGCGCGCGCGTGTCCAGCACCTCGATGTGGTACTGCCAGCTGGAGCCTTTCTTGGAGGCGCCGGTGATGCGCAGGTCGCGGTCGAGCGCGCGCATGCTCTCGCACGAGAACATGCGCTCGTGGCGCTTGCGCTGGTACTCGCTGGGCTGCTGCTGCTGCTGCTGTTGTTGCTGCTGCTGGAGGTGGCTGGGTGACTGCGAGTGCGAGTGTGAGGTGGTGGAGGCAGCTGGCGACGCGGCGACCGCGATCGGCGACACGCATGGTGGCGACGGCTCAGAGCGCATGCTGACGACGGTGGTTGGTCGGCTGATGACGACGACGGCGGCGGCAGACGAGCGAGTGAAGCGCGAATGGTGCCGACACCGGACATGCGCGCGCTCACACAGGCATAGTCGATAGAGAAAAAACAGATGGTTGACTGCAGACGAGCCGCCACGGATCAGAACGCAGGTGACTTCTGATGGTGAAGAAACCCAGGGAAAGTACACTATTTTGCGAAGTAAGTACGGTTTGGCAAAGTACGACCGACTTGAAAGCGAACTTAGCCAACCCGTTGGATCACAAGTTCGCCCTCATTAACGATGGGCGGCTTGAAAAAGAGCACCAAGCGCACCGACGGCGACAGCAGCAGCAGCAGCGGATCGCTCGCGGTGCGCGTGAAGCAGCTGGTCGACGCTAGCGGTGACGTGCAGCAGACGCTCGCGGGCATTCAGGAGCTGTACGATGCGCACCTAACAAGCGACGACGTGCTCGCCAACATCCGCGCCCTCAACGCCGCCAAGTACCTGGAAAAGTTGCTGTGGCCGCGCATCGCAGATGTCGCCGCAGCTTCCGCAGCTCAGCAGAAGGCACTGATTCTCTCGGTACTGCTGCTCGCAAACGAGGAGCTGCGCGCACGCGGGGTCGTTGCGTGGGACTTCGTGGGAGACGACGACGCGGCGCAGTGGGAGGCGTTCGTCGCGCTGCTGCTGGAGACGCACGATTGGAGCCCGAAGGAGAAGCTTCACGTCGTGCAGTTCCTCATCAACTGCTTCCAGAGCCTCGACATTCCTGCGATTGCAAAGGTATCATACGATTGCAGTGTGCACTTGGATCTGTGTGTAGAGACTGACTTACTGAGTGTGAACGACTCCCTGCGGGTGCGCAGACCTTCCTCAAGCTCACGTCGCTTCCGATGTGGAGCGCACTGTCGCCGACGCAGCGCCAGATCGAGTTCCAAAGGTACCCGAAGCTCGAGCACCACTGGAAGAACGTCATCGGCGGAGGCGACGAAGACGTGTCGATGGCTGACGCCGCGCAGGAGAAGCCAGCGAAGCGCCGGAAGACTGGAACGAAGCAGGCAGCGAAGGCTCCGACCGCTACTGCTTCGACACACGAGAAGGGATTCATCGTGAATCTCATCCGCGAGTTCCTGGACCTCGTCAACGAACCGATCAAGAGATCGGCAAACGGACCTGACGTTGGCGACAAGTTCCGCTACGCTGCGCTCTTCCTGGCGTTCGTGAACGACCTGCTCAGTCAGCTGCCGACGCGGCGCTTCCTCCACATTGTGCTGCGCCGCATGCACTTTTTGACGGTGGTGCGCAAGTCGCCGCTGATCGCGCACTGCCTCGAGTGGCGCTCGCAGTTCGAGATCGTCGCACTCAAAAAGCAGCTCGCGCTCCTGGCTGCCACGATGCGGCATGCGGTCGATGCGCACACAGGCACGTCTCTCAGTGTGCGCGAGCACCGCGAACTGGCGTCTAAGCAGATCCAGGCGCTTCAGCAGACAGTTTTTCGAGAGTTCCGAAACACGCCGCTGGAGGATCTTGCGATCGTACCAGTGTCCGCGATCGCCGACGGAGCTTCGTTTGCTGGACACCTCGCTCCGTTGATGGACGCAGAACGCGCTCAAGTGAACGCCCTCGCTGTGCAGCTCGGCGTGGTCTCAGGTCCCGACCAGGCGTCGAGCTTGTCGGAAGAAGAGCTCGTCGACTTTTTTGTGGACGAGTTCTCCTCGGAACACGTCGAGGAGTGGTTGGAGGTACCAGTGTTCCCCACCGAGTTGGATATCTGGAGCGACTTGCTGAGCAATCAAGAGTGCAGCAGTGTGTATGGCGCGGACAACTCCAAGCTGGTTCCGATCCTCCCGCTTCGGAAGCTCAACCTCCAGTTCCTGAATGTTGCAGACTACTTGCAGCGCAACCACGAGCTGTTCCGACTGGAAGCGGTGGCGGACATGCGGACGATCCTGGAGTCATCTATTAAGCAGCTGGACGCTGTGCGCTCGCTCACGTCCGCGAGTGCGGAGACTGTGTTCCGAGGATTCTCGCGCGTCGCAACGCCGCTGAGCTCGCCGCTCAAGATCATGAAGGTTTCAAAGCCGTCCCTGGGGAAAACCGCGCCTGCGTCCGTCATTGGACAGTTTGAGATCGAGCTCGACTCGCGTCAGGACTTCCAGGCCTTCGATTCGTTCGCGCCGAACGAAGTGGTGTTCCTCGTCACGCTGCGCGCTACGAACGACGAGGCAGCTGAGTCGATGGGGTTTGCGGGCAACCAAGAGTCTGTTCAGGGCGGACTCTACTTTCCAGAGCAGTACGGCGTGCTGTACGTGCGCGGCGCGGAGGTGATCGAAGTTGCAGACGGCTACGGCACGGTCATCAGCGAGGGTAACCGTGCCAGTAGAGGACGCAAGCGGACGCTGAACGTAGCGCTGGACGGAGTGCAGTACAAGAGCGACGTGGAGGCTGGTCGTCTGGACGCGTACGAGAAAGTGAACATCCTCGTGCGTTGCAAGGCGGGAGAGGTGAACTTCAAAGCTGTGCTGGACGCGATCACAACCGCGCACTTGAGAGTGAGTGCAGAGGATGTGCTTCCGTCTTGGTTGCACGACTTGTTCCTCGGATACGGTGATCCGTCGGCTGCGACTTTCAAGACGATCCTCAAGCAGCGTCAGCAGAAGAAGACGCGCGTGCAGCTCCTGGACCTCGTTGCGGACGCGGAGCATGTGTTGGAGACCTGCTTTGAAGGCGCGGAGAAGCGTCTTGTGGATGCTGACGATGGGAAGACACCTCTGGCTGCGAACGACGCAGTTGGTCCGTTCACGTATGTCCAAGACGTGCTGGACGAAGCCCAAGTCGTGGTGGAAGCGCATCGCAAACCAGCAAAGCACCAACCCAGCGGTTCTTCTGACAGTGCGATTCGCTTCGACATGGCGCAAGTCACCGCAGTTCGCTCTGGCATGTGCGAAGGACTGACTGTTGTTGTTGGAGAGCCTGGAGAGAAGCGAACCGACGTTGCAGTTCAGCTGGTGCTCAACCTCCACCGCACGACTCCATCGAGAGAGAAGATTCTTGTTGTCGCGCACTCAAGCTCGGCACTGGTTGCGTTTACCCGGCGGATCCTGGAGCGCAAGGTGATCAACGAGTCGGAGATCGTCTGCCTCGATCAGGAATTGTCTTCGTCGTCGCCTTCAGAGAACGACCTCAGTGAGAGTGGCCGCGTGGACTTCATGCTGCAGCGTCGCCTGGAGCTGCTGAAGGAGGTGGAGTACTTGGCCAAGTGGCTGGAAAGCAAAGATCCGAGCCAGAACTCGGGTCTGAGCGACTCGGCCGGGTACTCGTGCGAGAACGCGCTGATCTTCTACCAGTTCCACGTGCGGTCGTTGTTGGATGCAGCGAGAAGCGAGGAAGCAAACGCGGCCGCTGTGCTGAACGAGTACTTTGCTGCTCGGAACGGATCCGCGCCTGGGTCGCGCGAGAAGCTCCTCGAGTTTGCGGTGACCCTGGACGCGTACTTTGGGGAGCTTCACCGCTTGCAGCCGTTCGAGTTGCTGCCGACGCCGAAGCAGCGAGGCGACCTGTACCTGATCCAGCACGCGCGCATCGTCGCGATGACGTGCAAACAGGCGGCGCTGAGCGAACGCAAGCTGGCGAGTCTGGGGCTGGCGTTCGGCAGTCTCGTACTGGAGGAGGCGGACCAAGCGAGCGAAGTGGAGTCACTGTTCCCGCTTCTACTCGCTGGTTCGAAGAACCGTGGAGCAGCCAATCTGAAGCGCGTAACGCTGCTGGGTAGCGTGACCGCACCGGCGCCTGCCGTCAAGTCTGAGGCGCTGAGAGCGTACGCTCATCTGGACCAGAGCCTCTTTGCGCGTCTGCTGCGCCTCGACGTTCCTCGCGTGGTGCTCGACAGTGGTGAGAACAAGTCGAAGAGCAGCAAGTAAGAGTTGCTCGAGATGGTGACCAAGACAGGCGTGCTGAGTGAACGAGCGAGAGACAACAACATTCATCTCGTATCTGGCACTCGCCAGGCTGCTCTGACAAACTTGACCATGCGGCAAAGCACGCTCGGTTGCCCCAGCTCATCTGGTGGATGACCAAGGCGTCACGACATCGGTTCAAATGGACTTTACGGAGAACAAATCTTTCCAGTGATCATTCGAATTCTATTATACGAACACTATGGTAAATGTCGAAGTGAGCGGATTGAATATTTGGATGGCAACATTTTCACCAATCACTTCGCTCGTCACCCTTATGCATCGTTTTGATTCGACAGATGCTTCGTATAATCAGCCAATGTACTTCGCAGCCATAACCGTGTGGTGCACACCACCAGATCTCGAGAATCTTTGCTCGCTCTGCGCGCCATTCGCGATCCCGCGCCGCTCCACGCAAGCAACGAAGAAGAAGCAGCAGCAGCAGAAGAAGAAGATGGTGGTCGGCGTCGTCGGCGCCGCGCTCACGGCTGTGCGTACGCTGCTGAGCTTCTACGGTTCGCTCTGGTACTACTGGGTGCGCAAGGGCTCGTACGCGAGCTGCCCGTTCTTCAGCGACGACCTGCACGCCAAGACGTACGTCTACTCCATCGCGCTCCTCAACCCGCTGTGGAGCCAGCCGCACTACCGCCACCCGAGCTTCTACGTCGACCTCGTGAAGAACCTGCGCAATGTCGCGATCCCGGGCACGGGCATCCCGCTCTCGGTCATCTCGTACTCGCGTCTCTTCCTCTTCCCGTTCCTGCTCTTCGTCTACCCGGTGCTGTGCGCCATCGGCGCCTTCCTCGAGCTCGACGCCGTGTACGCAAGCAAGCAGGGTGGTGTCATCGAGCGCTTCCTGCGCACGTTCAACCAGATCGTCGTGAACCCGCAGAACTGGTTCGCGTTCTGGCGCGTGAACTGCCACATCGTGAGTCTGCACAGCCTCAAGACCGACTCGCCCGGGTACCGCATGGAGAACAAGTGGGACTTCTTGATCGACGCGGAGAAGGAGAACATTGCGGTGACGCCGTACCTCAAGACGCCCGGGTCGCTCGTGATCAAGGACCGCAACGAGGAGGGCGGCATGGGCATTTACATATTCAAGAACGCTGTTTCGGGCGGCGACTGGATTATCCAGGAGAAGCTGGACAACTCGCCGTTCATCAACAAGCTGCTGCCGAAGGTGTCGCCGCTCTCGACGTTCCGTATCATCACGGCGTCGCGTCACGGTCTCGGCAAGGGCGACGAGAGCGTGAAGTCGCTGAGCTGCGTCTTCCGCGCGGGTCTCGAAGGCGCGTCGACGGACCACAAGTCGATCATGTTCGACGTCGACATGGAGACGGGCAAGATTCTCAAGGGCTCGACCACGACGCACTGGTACCGCGTGGGGCTGCACCACGCGTTCCGCGGCACGATGACCGTGGGGCACGACATCACGAACCACCCGGACACGGGCGTGCCGATCACGGGCAACGTGATCAAGGAGATCAAGGAGATGAAGAAGCTGTGCGAGGAGGCGCACTACAAGCTCATGAAGGACGTGCCGATCTGCGGCTGGGACGTGGCGCTCACGAACAAGGGCGTGCTGCTGCTCGAGGTGAACATCTCGTGCAACTTTTTCCGGGGCACGTTCGACCAGCCGTGGTACTTTCAGTTCCTCGACGACTGGTTCACGCACCTCGAGACGCTGCCGACGCCCGCGCCTGGCGCCAAGAAGTCGGAGTAAGCTTGGTAAGTGGCGCTGATGGTGTGGTGGTGGAGCGGCCGGTGGTGGCGCAGCTCTTTGGTTCGAAGCCCGAACGTCTCTCAAAGATCGTGTTTTCGCACATTTCTCATTTGTTTTTCTATATTTATGAATGTTTTGAAATGTAGACATATGATCATATCGTGTAAAATGCGACAATGACTCGGACTAAATCGGTAATACTTGTTAGCCAATCAACATCGTCTAGGGAGTCTCGTCACGACTAGCGCCGAATTCGCGCTGCGCATTGGCGGACATGAACGCGAGGAAGAAGATGGCTCGCCTCGAGAAGGTGACCTGACCTCGACCTCATTATCGTGGTCGACGCCGAGGAGCAGCAGCAAGGAAGCACACGATGGGCGTGTCGGTCGCGATCCCCGCCGAGAGCCTCTGTCAGCTCAAGCACCGCTCACCTGCAGTGCGATCGCCTTCACCAGCGTCCTTCACCTGCGAACTGGCGCTGCCGGCGTCGATCCGCCGCGAGATGATCGACTTCTTCTCGATGGACGACCTGCTGGCGCTGGAGCAGGCCGACGCGAGCTGGCGCCGCACGCTGCGGGACGCCGGGTACTGGTCCACCTTCACTTTGCGCCACGACAACGACGCGCAGAAGAACGACGCGCTCCTGCGCCGCGTGGCGACAGCGCACGGAACAGAAATTGAGCGGCTCGAAGTCGTCAACTGCGTGTTCTCGAGCACGCTCATCGAGAAAATCGGCGCGCGCTTCTCGAACCTGAAGGCGCTCGTGGTGTCCGGATGCAAGATGCTGACGGACGAAGCGTTCGCTGCGCTTGTGCGCGCGTCGCAGCAGTCGCTGACGGAGATCCGCGCGGTGAAGTGTCCGCTGCTGACGGACAGCGCGCTCGAGAGCGTGAGCCAGTCCCAGTCACAGTGCATCGAGCGCGTGGACTTCAGCCATTGCCGACTCGTGTCCGGCGCCGGCATCGGAGCGCTCGCGAAGAGCTGCACAAAGTTACGTGCGATCGGTCTGAAAGGCTGTCCTCAGGTGAACGACGTCGCAGTAGTCGCGATTGCGATGAGCTGCGCGTCGAACCTTCGCGAACTCGTCGTCGGCGGAGGCGGGAATGTCGGTGACAACGCGCTTCAGGCCCTCGCGATCCACTGCCGGAGCCTTGAGACGCTGGACATCGCGCGCAGCAATCCGTTCGGGAATGGCCGTGGCGGTGTCTCGGATCGAGCGCTGCTGGACTTCGTGGCCAAGTGCGGCGACCTGCAGCGGCTGGTGCTGCGCGGCCAGGGGCAGCTTTCGCTGTCGGTGCTCGCGAGCGTGTCGGCGCACTGCCCGAAGCTCCAGAGTCTCGACATCGGCGGCTGCCGGCAGATCATCCAGGATCCAGTGGCGCTGTGCGCGGAGCTGAAGCGGATGTCGCTGTTGGAGCAGCTGAGCGTGTCCTTTGCGCGCGGGCTGAGCGACCAGCACATCAGCTCTATCGCCTCGCACTGTCCGCAGCTCAAGCGCTTCGACGTCGACGGGGCTCCCGTGGCGACAGTCGTCACGTGTGTGTGAGCGATTCGCATGTAGCATACCTCTAGCTAATTTATTCCACCTTGCACCGCATTCACTCTTCGCTTTCAAGTGTTGAAGTTGATGCCACAGAGTGCGGAATCCGCCATGTCGACAGCCAACGCGCGGAAGCTCGAGCGCTGCCGTAGCGCGCAGCGGCAGATCGCGCTCTTCAACCCGCAGGCGGTGCCCGCTCAAGGTGTCTCGATTGTTGTCTACCACTACCGATCCGATCCGACTGCGAAAGTGACATCGGCGCATTTGTAGCCGCGCAGGAACTCGACAGCATCTACGGCTTTCTCGCCAAGCGTGCGGCTAGCAGTAGCTCCTTGATTGGCGGTGTCGTGTACTACAGAACTGAACGAGTGATTGGCTCTGTGCTGTGTCTGCACCGACAGCGGCGAGTGGCTGCCTCGCAGGTGCAGTGTGTTCGTCGATGTCGCGTCGATTTCCTCACTTCGTCATCAGGCTAACACGCGCCGCTGTACGCATGCAGATGTGATGATCTCTCAGCGGAAAGGAGAGTTCCCGCCCGTCGCATTCATGGTGAAGCTCCGATACGCAACTTGGCGCGAAGAGAGAGGCGATGGCGCTGACACCTTTGTAGCTCCTGACAAGCGAGACGAGGAAGCTTGCGGCTCCAGAGATCATCGAAAAGTACGTGGCGTCACGCCAACCGATCTACATCTGCATTTTGACATCACTGCGTTCGTACACACTCACTCCATCGTGCTTCCCTCGACTAGGATCCAGCGAGCAGAGAAGGCGTTCGAGCACATCTTTGCGATCACCACACTCCCGTTTCCCGCCTACTCCGACCTGCAGATACTGCACATGAAGAACGGTCTCCGCACGACGCTTTTCACTGGTAAGAGCATGTCTGGACTTGTGTTGCTTGCGTACTGCAAGTTGCTGTCTGCGAGTTGACACTCAAGATCGGTTCGGGAGACAGCAACCAGCGTGTCTGCAGCAGTTCGTTTGATGGTGAGTCGACTAAGAAGAAAGTGGCGATGCGAGCTACTAACTTCATACTCGTCGGACAAGGTAACTGTCCACGAGAAGCTGGCAGTGAACATCTCCGAGCGCGCGCAGCAGCTGAACGTCCAGGTATGAGCCTCGCTCACGCTGTTGGCACTTTGCGAACATCCTTTCATCGTCGGAAGAGCAGCGGATCTCACTCGGGTCGCGATGATTCTGGCAGATGGACAATCAACTGCTCACTCGAGAACACGCGCTGTCGGTTCTGCGCACCAACTTTCCGTTCGTCTCAGCCGACGAGTGCGAGATGCTCCTCGACTGGTTCGGTGCGTGTGACGCAGCCGTCCTCCGCACTTGCTTTGGGAATACCTCTCCATTCAGGATCGAACCCGTGGGTAACAACTCAGGGAGCATCAGCTCGTTGGCGCGTGCGAGTGCTGCGGACATCTTAGACGTCACCGTGCTCAGCGCTGCGTCTGCGCACGCGATCGAGGAGTTCTTCCGATCCGAGTTCGTCGTCGAGTGAGTCGAGCAAGCGGAGCAGTCACCATCAGATAATGGTACATTCCACTGGTACATGTAGTGCATTTGACTGGTACACCGCCACTGGACAACGCAGAACCAAGGTCAAGCACGCAGACCAGCGCCAGTGCCGAGCTTGCAGGCAGCCATGAGCTTCTGGACGAAGCTCGCGAAGCCGATCTACTGCGTCGCGCCGATGGCGAACGTCACGGACGTTGCTTTCCGGCGCATCATCACGGACCTGGCAAAACCGACGGTACAAGCGCAGCACCGTGATGACTTGTGCTCCCTTCACAGTATCGCTCCGTCACTAAATACCACTTCGTCTCACGTTCTACATACTTGATGCCCACGCAGGTCATGTGGACGGAGTTCGTTAGCTGCGAGGCGCTGACGCACGACGCGTCGTCGAGAAAGCGCATGATGACGACGCTCATGTACGCGGAGCAGGAGCGGCCGGTGGTGGCTCAGCTCTTTGGTTCGAAGCCCGAACAGTTCTACGAGGTACTCACTGCGCGCTACTGTTTGTGCTACGCGCCACGCGACTAACTGGGAGTACGCCTACGTTTCAGTCTGCTATGATCGTCCGCGACCTCGGCTTCGACGGCATTGACATCAACATGGGCTGTCCAGAAGCCAATGTCAACAACCAGGGCAGTGGCGCGTCGCTCATCCTGAATCCACCGCTAGCAGAGGTGCGTTCGCAGGTTGTATGCACTCGAAGCACGGTCAGTATGCTCACCATTGTTGCCCTTCTTGATGCAGGAAATCATCCGAGAGTGCAAGCGGGGAGCCGGCGATCTACCCGTCACAGTCAAGACTCGAATCGGGTTCAGCGAGATCGACTACAAAGACTGGGTGCTGCGGTTGCTCGGAACGGAGCCGGAGGTGCTCACAATCCACGGCCGCACGCGGGACGAGATGTCAAAAGTACCTGCGCACTGGGACGTCATCGGAGACATCGTGGTGCTTGCCAAGTCTGTCGGCTCTCCGGCACTCATTCTCGGGAATGGCGATGTGAAGAATCTGGTGGAAGCTCAAGAGAAAGTTGAGGAGTACGGCGTCGACGGTGTGATGCTCGGCCGAGCTTTGTTCGGGAACCCGTGGCTGTTTCAGGGTCATATCGACACCTCGCACATTCCAGTGAGGGAGAAGCTCGAGGTGATTCGGCAGCACACACAGTACTTCCAGACGCTGCTATCCGATCCAAGACTGGTGGGATTCCCGCGCATGAAGAAGTTCTACGGCGCCTATTTCAAAGGGATCCCGAACGCACGCCACGTTCGCGACAAGATCACGCACGTGCGAACACCAGACGAGTTCTACCAGATCCTGGACGACTGCGTGACGTATCTGGACGCTCAAGAGGAAGCGATTGCAGCGGGAGAGGTAGTGGCAGCGTCCGAGGCGTGAGGTGAAGACTATAGACACAACACTTCTGGTTGTTCATGTGCAACGTGTCTATTCGGCTCTCTATGTCCTGTGATCTAACTCAGCTCGTCTTCCACACGGGCGTCGAGCACCTCATCCGGGATCATCTTGACAGCTCCCTCCACGATCGTGCGCAGCTCTGGAACAGGACCCTTCGTCGCCCACTGCGCTGTGATCTCGCGCTTGTACGCCTTGCTTCCAAACTCACCGCTGCATCGCGAACAGAAACAATTGTTAGCATGTACACACATCTTCAGGTAACTCGCCAATTCCTGGCTGCAAACGTACTTGAAGAGTGCCAGCAGCGGCTTGATCAGAGTCGACGTCCGCATCGTGTACGGATGCGGTCCAAGGGGGACCGTGGATCCCCATTTTGCCTGCATATCCTCTGCGTAGTCGATGTACTTTGCGACGATCTCACGGCGCGACAGGTTCGGATTCCGCTCCTCGCCAAAGATCAATCTGTCCGCGTCGCGAAGGTTCCACGGCGTATTGTATGCTGCGCGACCGATCATGACGCCATCGATATTTGTTTCGTCGAGCAGTTGCTTGGCGTGCTGGATGCTCGCGACGCCACCGTTCAGCGTAAAACGCAACTTCGGAAAGTCGGACTTGAGTCGATAGACAACGTCGTACTTGAGCGGTGGCACCGTCCGGTTCTCGTGGGGACTCAAGCCCTTCAAGATGCACTTGCGCGCGTGCACGATGAAGTGCTTGACGCCACAGCTCGCGACCGTCGTGATGAAATGGTGGAGCTCCTCGTAGCTCTCGTGGTCGTCCACTCCGATGCGGCACTTCACCGTGATTTCTGGTCCGTTCGTCTGAGGCTCGACACTGCGCATCATGCTGTGGCAGATGTCGCGCACGCGCTCCGGGTCGAGCATCAGCCGCGCGCCGAAGCATCGACTCGACACGAGCGAGCTCGGACAGCCCGCATTCAGGTTGATCTCGCAGAAGCCGCCATATTCGCTCGATAGCTTCGCAGCAGCTATGGAAGGATAAATGCAAGAATGTGAGCTGTAGGGATCTCGAGTACGCTATAACCGCTGCAAGCTATAGATCACAATACCACACACGCACCACCGAGGTCCTCGACGTTGTTTCCACCAAGTTGCAGCGCAAGCGGCATCTCGACGGCGTCGTGACCGATGAAGTAGTCGAGGTTCTTGGTTTGGTGTAGCAACTGCGAGTGCGTGGCACGTGCAGAGCAAGCGAGTTAGTGTCAGACAAAGACACGTCACTTTATAAGCAGCGCGATGCAGTGCCTCCGTCGTCGTCGTACCGTTTGGTCGACGAGCATCTCCGTGTAGAGCAGCGTGCGGCGGGTGATCAAGCGCATGAGGAAGCGGTAGTGGCGGTCTGTCCAGTCCATCTGCCCAATCATGCATTGCATGAAGAGGTGAGAGGGAGCGGCAAGACGACAAGCACGCGCGTGTAGTAGCAGCAGCAACAGAGAAGACGAACCATTGGCGCGACCGAGAGGCGCGCGACCGGAGCCGCGGCGGCAGTGGCAGCAGTAGCAGTAGCAGTAGCAACAGTCGCCATGGTGCTGCGCCGCATGACCAGGAGTTGCAGAGCTGGTGATGGCCATCAAACTGTGGCCCACTTTACCGTCTCCCTTGTAGTGAGAGTCACCCTTGTATAGCGTGTATAGCGACTTGGATAGTCTTGATACAAGAACGAGTGTACAAGTCGAGTTTTGCCAGCTCGAATCAGGGATTGCCACACGTCTCCAAGAAAATTGGTTCGGTGGGTGATACCAGATCGAGTTGGTGGCCGTGAGTTAGTGGCCGTGAGTTGGTGGCCGTGAGTTGGTGGGATGTCGACGACATTGTCGTACTACGTTCGAAGTAGGCTTCGAGCACCAGCAAAGCTCATGGCGAGAAGCTCATGGCGAGAATCTCGTGGCGATGACAGCCTTATCGAGTGTCAAACGGAGAAATCGTGTGCGCCACAAAATCCGTTGGGTCGACAAAAACAGCCGGTGCTCTTTTTACTTGAAGAAATCCCCTGTATCACACGTGTATATGGATCAACGTATGAACCGAGATAAGAAGGTTTCGATAAACGGCGGCATCGCCTCGAATAGTACCTATCGTCCGATCGAGCCAGCTGGCTTGGAGTGGCACTTTTTGACTGGCCGTTTGTATGCGGCCGGGCTTCTACGCTCACTCGCGACCGTTCTTGCTAGCGACCTGCGCTGGCTGCCAGAAGGCGCGCACTCCGCCTTACGCCTTGCCGCCCGCGCATCGCGTCCCGACCCGCCGTCGCCGCCACCGCCGCTGTCGCTGTCGCGTTCACTCGCCGACGTGGCCGACTGACTGACTCGCACTCAGTACCAGCGCCACCACCACCACCACCCCCACTCCTCGCAGGGTGTCTCTCGCATCCCCAAGAGACTCGGTCGCAGAGCGCACGCGCGTGAGTTACGCGTCGGGTCAACGGCACGCCGTCGTCACCGCCGCCGCAGCAGCAGCACCCACTCACTTCCTCCTCGACTCGCCAACCGAGATGACGCTCCACGGACCTGTGAAGCAGCTTGAGTCCGCGCCGCAGGTGTTCGTGACCACCACCACCACGCAGGCGCTCGTGCCCGTGATCAAGAAGCAGCCGCTGCCGTTCAAGAACAAGAACAAGGTATGGCACTTCCTCGGCCACAAGCTTGCAACGCTCACGACCAAGAAGCGCACCAAACTGCTCGATGTGGTCTCCAAGGGCAGCGTCGCGGATGTCATGGAGGTGCTCGCCGCGGGTGCCGACGTGAACGTCAAGACGTCCATCGGCCAGTCGCCGCTCTACCTCGCGGCGGCGAGAGGCTCCCACCAGGTCATGGCGCTGCTGCTGGACCGCGGTGCGTCTGTGGACGACGCCGCGCTCGACGGCACCACGGCGCTCTACGTCGCGTGCGAGAACAACCGCGAGCTCGCCGTCAAGTTGCTGCTCAAGCACAAGGCGCTCGCGTCCTTGCCGGCGCTCAACGGCATGCACCCGATCCACGTGGCGGCGAGGAAGGGCCACTACGCGATCGTCGACGCGCTGCTCAAGCACAAGGTCAAGTGCGACGTCGCGAGCCGCAACTCGGGGCTCACGCCGCTGATGATGGCGTGCATGAACAGCCACGCGGAGGTGGTGGAGCTCCTGCTGGACGCCGGCGCGGACCCGCACGCGGAGGACGTGGACGGCAACACGCCGCTGCACTTTGCGTGCGCTGAAGGCAACTACCGCTCGACGTATCTGCTGCTGACTGCCGGCGCGGACCCGGACATGCCGAACGCGCGTGAGGACACGGCGTTCGAGGTGGCGAGCGACCACGGCCACTCGCACCTGCTGTACCTGCTCGAGACGATGGACATGGCGGGCGGCGCGAAGGCCGCGGAGGAGATGGACCAGGCGTTCGAGCAGGACAAGCAGCTGCTCGAGACGCTCGCGCGCAACCGCCCGGAGATCGCCGAGGTTATCATGCGCAACCGCCTCAAGTACGCACGCTACCACGCACTCGGCAGCGTGTGCGAAGACGAGGCCGTCGTGGCGTTCGCCGACTTCGCATAACGCGCACGTCTGAGCAAGCGCGGGCGGGCGGCGCCGGCGTCGCGAATAGAAGCGACCGTCGGAGCTGGCGATAGCGGCGGCGGCGGCTGCAGTGGTCGACGACCATGGCCCCGATCATCGTGTACCGCTTCGATCACAAATACGCTGTCGTTTGTGCAAAATCAAGGTTCTGGATAGTCTGTTTGGGATAAAATAAGTGTTCGATGTGTTCATTCTCGTAATTTATGAAATGCATGCGTCTGTTCTTACAAGACCATTGACAAGATAAAGCTACCAAGCAGCCAATCATGGCGACGACCAAGCGAGAAGCGGTGGCGGTGACGGACGGCGGGTCCTCATCTCCGCCACAACCGCCACCAGCAAAGAAGCGCAAGCTGCGCAAGGGCGCGAAGAAGTCCAAAGCCGAGCGACTGGCGCGCCGCGCCGCTGAAGATGCCAGCGCAGAGGCGCTGGATGCGCTGGCAGCGCTGCTGGACGCTCCGGAGAGCGACTCGAGCGCCGCGTGGGACGCCGCGCAGTTGCAGGCGCAGCGTCTCGGGTCGTCTGCCGCCAAGGAGCTCGTGGTGAGCAAAGTACTGTGGGATAAGGCGGCGCCCCGAGCGGCGGCGCACTACGCAAGGCGGTTGGCGCTCGGCGAGTCGGCGGTGGTGCGCGTGCTTGGCGCTCCGGCGCGCATGGATGGCGCCGCGAGTCTGCCCGCTGCAAAGTTTCTAAGCGAACTGAGCTCTGCAGTAGTGTCGAATGCGCAGCGCCTCGAGCAGTTCCTGTGGCCGTGGCTCGTAGCTCAAGCGAAGGAGAAGGAGAAGAGTGCGGCAGACACTCCGAGTGGCGTGAAGGACGCGGTGATCGCCAAAACACGCGACCACGAAGGCGACGACGATGACGCGACGAAACCTCACGCAGTTCAGGCGTTTGGCGCAGCGATCCGCGTGCTGTTGCTGCCTCCGCAGACGCCTGCTGGAGCGAACAAGAGCATTTCAAGCGCTTCAGAGCGACACGCCGAGCGTGAAGAGCTTCAGCGTCTGTTGGTGCACAAGTGCCTCGAGACTGGCAAGTTTCTGCACCACATACCTGCGTATGCGAGCGCGTTTGGCGAGAGCGTCGACCGAGCGATTGAGGAAGCTGAGCGGGAGCAAGTCAAGTATGCTACAAGAACTGACGCATCAGAGGGAGTCACCAGCGCTGAGTTGCAAGCAGAGCAGTCGCTGCGTCAGAGCGTTGCGGAGCGCATCGAAGTTGCTTTGCGACTCATGTGGCCGGATGCGCGTGTGGTGGTGTTTGGGTCGTCAGCAACAGGGCTGCTACATCTCAAGTGTGGCGGCGGTGACGACGACAGTGGTAGTGGCGGCTCAGTGCAGCGGCGATGCAGCGATGATCTGGATCTCTGCGTGCTGCTCCCGTCCAGCCCTGCTTTTCGACATGACACAAGGCCGCTTGTTGTGGAGATGAAGGAGCACTTGTCCGTGTATCTACCCGAGTGCCAGGACTTGCTCGCGATCGAAGGCGCGCGTGTTCCGATCGTGCAGTTCACAGACCCAAGATCCCGGATCCGCTGCGACGTCTGTATCAACAACATCCCTGCACTGTGGAACACGCAGCTCATGAAGAATTTGCTTCGTGGAGATGGTTACCCGGTGGTGGCTCGGGCTCTCTCGCTCTGGCTGAAACGTTGGCGCCGCGCGAAGCAGAAGCTGTTTGGCAAAGGACTCAGTTCGTACGGACTCCAGCTGCTCGTGCTCTACTACTTCCAGCAGCGCGGCGTGCTTCCAACGTTCAAGCTCACAGGCGAATCCGTCGAGACTCAAGACGCGCTGACAAACTTTAGCTGGGAAGCAGTGCGCATGGAGCTGGATTCCGCGCAAGACAAGATACCTTTCACCGAGCGCGACACTGTGAATCCTGCGCGCCTGACAAGCTTCTGGAGCGTGCTGATCGACTTCTTCAAGTTCTACGCCATGGAGTTCGACTTTGAGGAGTCGGTGGTTAGTCTTCGAGAGCGGCAAACGATGATGAAGACCAGCAAGGGGTGGACCCGGAAAGCGTGGAAGGCAGCACTCAGTATCGAAGACCCGATCGAGTGCGACCGCGACCTCGGCACGCTGTTCAACCGCAAGTCGCTGGCGAAACTCCGAACAGCGTTCGTGCACGGCTGCGCTATCCTCTCGCAGGAAAGCGGCAGTCCCGAGGACAAGGAAAGGTTGCTCCTCGCCTGCATGCCGTACGATCTTGAGCCAGCACAGGCGCATCCAAGACAAGGCCAACCTGGGACCGCACAGTAGGCGCTTGAGCGGATGAGTGTGCTGCGAATGCTCAGGGCGATCTTGAGCGAACGAGATGCAAGATCCGCTACCTGAACGTTCAGGCGCAACATCTGAATTCCGTGGCTCGACAATTGACGCAGAACAACGAGCAGTTCTCTGGTGAGCTCTGGAGAGAAGATGAAGGAGCTCGGTCGACGGCAATAGGCGGCAATCGAGAAGAACGAGGAGGCGAACCAGGTTTGCTCGCTCGAACCAGAGCACATCCAGCTACAGGCGCAGCTTGAGCTCGCCGAGCAGCAGCGCCATGGGCTGCGCTGGAGAAGTCGAAGCAGTTCTGCGAAGGCCTGCCACCTCGCTATGAGGAGAGCACCACGCAGGTCCAGGAGTTCGTGTGGAGAATCCAGGAGGACTCACAGGACGAGATCTACTGGCTCATACGCGCCAGCGAGGAGCTGCAGAACGAGGTCGAGATGTTCCTGCACAGCAGCACCCTTAAGTCGAGCGCCAAAGAGGAGGAGCACATCGCCGAGCATTCGACTTGAATGAGTATCTTGCTATTTCTGTAAAGCGATCTGATGATAATCAAATCGGAAGACTGGGCAACTTCGGTCATTCGCCGATCATCGCCGGTCAAGCGATCACTTGCTAATCCACAGCGATGGCGATTCACGCACCCACCGTCAATGAGAGTGTTCAGCGTCCGGAGGCGTCGACGGCTTCTCCGCACCTCAGGAAGTCGACAAGTGGAGCTGCGCACGACCGGAAGGTGAAGTTGCAGCACTTCCTCGTCATGAAGGCGTTCAACCTGCGCGCTGGCAAGCAGACCGTGAGCCAGCAGTTCCAGTTCTTGAAGAAGCAGCCCGACAACATGGTACGCGCGAGCTGATGTGTCGCCCAACGCACGACGTCTTTCACTAACTTGCTCTGTTCATGATGCATGTACTTGATCAGTATGGTCGAGCGTTCATCGAGTTGAACCAGCTCTGCGAGTACCTGTCGATCCCTCCGTTTCGGCGCCTCGTGCTCTGCCAGGTCTTCGAACTCACGCCGACTGACCAGCGCCTCGACTTCGACCTCTTCGTCCGATTCCTGCAGTCTGCGGCTGCGCAAGCAGCGGATGAGGAGAAGGAGCTTCAGCGCAACTTCTCTGCGCTCAGCCTTCCCGATCCACCGACTCTAGCTCCCCGATCAATGCCGAAGCACTCTGCTGAGCAAGAAGCCCAGCTCGTGTGTTTCCAGCCGACGTGGCTGTCATCGCAAACGCGCTTTTCACACCCGCCGCCCGCGCCGGGACTCTGGAAGAAACGCGAGATCACGATTCAGGAACGCATCACCGAGTACACGAAGATCGACGAGCAAGGTCGGCCGCAGCACCTGATCGAGAAGGAGAAGCACCAAACAGAGGTGATCCACATGGAGACGCTCGACGGCGAGTTTGCTCACCGCGAGATCACGCAGTTCGAGCAAACTGAGCAGCTGAACGACGAGATCGTGCATCACGAGCACGGCCGCGAGGAATTTGTGCATCTCAAGTCCGAGCACGACGAGATCTCGCGCTTCGAGTCGTCCATCCCGACAGGCTCCGGACCTGCTCGTCCTGAGGAGTGCGAGCAACCGCCACCATCCCCCACGATCAAGCGGGATCCGTCGGTGGTCACCGCTGGACCAAGCGAGCACTCGGATGGTGATCCTGCGCAGCAACACCCGCAGACAATGGGCACGTCCGAAGAGGAGGTCTATCAGTATCGGAGTCAGACGGAAGCGGAGCGCGACGAGTACGAGCAGCAGCAGTATGAAATGGAGTCGATGTAGTCGGCTCGGAGCCCTCTCGTTGCTTCATGCACGGATATAAACCCACACGCACACGCTCGCGTGTCTGCCACTGTCTCTCGCTCTGTCCGGTTGATCTTCTATTCGTCTTCTTCAGCGGTGCCACCACTGCTGCTGCTCGAGCCACTGACGCTGTAGCCGGAGCGCATCTTCTGCGCCAGCTCCGCTTCAGCCGAAATGGTTTCGCCGGCGTTGTTCTCCTCGGCTTCGGCATTCTCACCGGTGCTACTCGTGCTGCTGGTGCTACTAACGGTAGCACCTGGGGTCTGCGCCTTGAGGTTGCGCTCTGCGAACTCGATGCAGTCAGCGAGGTAGTCGACGAGCTCTTGGCAGCAGAGTCCTTCGCGGGAGATGATCTTCAGCGGCGCGACCTGGACTTGCTTCTCCGGATCCACTGTGAGCGGGTCCTGGTCCGCACCGGGCGAGAGCGAGATCTCGAGACGAAACCGTTGCGGATCGTCCGGCGCGTACTGGAAGCGCTCAAACACGCGCACAACGAAGTGGGTCATGTAGCAGAGTTCAGGAATCTCCTCGATCCACTTGCGCGCGCCTTCGCCCACTGGAGACTTGACTGGGCAGTCTTCGCGACCGTAACGCAGCACATTGAGCAGCGTGTGCAGGTGCGACTCGCTCGTGAAGTAGAGTCGAGTGCGCACGGACCGGTGCGTCGACTTGACCTCGTACTTGTTCTTGGCGTACGTCGGATTCAGGCGGTGGGTGTGCAGCTTGAGTCCACGTGCGAGGTCCAAGTCGTCGCGGATCTTCATCAGCAGCGTGCGGCACATCGCCGAGCCGATGAACACCTTCTCGTTCACATTGATGCCGTACTCCTGCGGGACGAGCGCGTGCGAAAGTGACCCCGCGATGTCGAGCAGCTCGCGGATGCTCGTGAGGTGCAGGTGCGCGTTGTGAATCGCGTCGTAGCGAATGCAGTCGTGGATGTCGGGGATCTTGGACAGGTCGTACGTGTTGCTCTTCTTGATGTAGAAGTCCCGGTGCAGCTTCGCCCAGCGCTCACGCATCACCTCGAGAGTCTCGCGACCACACGGCTCGGGGTGCTTGAGCTCTTCGTCCGCGAGCGCCTTGAGTCGACTGGACGGAGGCGACTTGCGCGCCGTTTCCTTGTTGTTGTTGTCATCGCGCTGCTCGACGTATGCGTGCATGTGTCGCGACTTGGACGCGATCATCGAGTTTGCGCTCTGCGAACGTTCCATTGTCGAAGCCTGGAAGCGTGACGTCACAGTGTCCAGCTTCTTGCTGTTCTCTGCTTTGAACTGCGCCTTCTCCTGGATCGCCTTCGTGAGCTGTTCCTTGAGCGTGTTGAGCAGCTTGTGCATCACCTCCATCTTCTTGATCGGCTGGTCCACCTTCAGAAGCGCTTGCGCCACAGAGCGGATGAGGCGCGAGTCCGAGTCCACGAGCTCGCTGAACTTGTCGCCGCGATGTATGATGTGGTGCAGCCGCTGCTTGACTTTCATGATGATCTCCTGCGCGGACGAGCCGGATTGGTCGAGCATCGAGTCTGCGTCCTTCGACTTGAGCACGAGGCCGACAAGAATGGGGATGAGGTCGCCCTCCAGTTCGAGCAGTCCTTTCGCGAACGACGCCGCGGTCTTCTGCACGCGGCCCTCGTCGCTCGTATAGATCTTCAGGTCGTGGCGGTACGTCGAGTGCAAGCGGATGAGACCGCCCTCGCCGCCTGGGTACATCATCTGTCGGAACTTCTGCCCCAAGTGCTCAGCCTGCTCCTCGCCCGAGTGAGTCAGGTCTCCGCCCCACTTGATGATGAGCAGCAGATTCGACACGCGCTTCTTCGGAGTGCCTTCGTCGCTGTCCTCATTCGGCTCCTCGTATTCGAACTCCTTGGGCTTGAGCTGCACCTTCCGGTTGATCCCCACGAGCTGCCAGCGCTGGAGCACATCGCGCAGCGTGCGGTACCCCTTGACACGGTCGTTCGGGTCCTCGGAGTACCTGTCCTCGCGTTCGGCGAGAAACTGCATGAACTCAGGATTGCGCTCTTCGTACTGGCGAATGAGCGCTTTCGCCACCTGCAGCAGGTGCTCGAGGTCCGCGACACCCTTGATCTTGAGATCCTTCTGCTTGCCGCCGGCTTTCTGCTTGTAGAACTCCAGGAACAATGGGTGGCAAACAGTCATCTTCATCTTCTGCTTCGGCGTGCGGTCGCCGTGGCGAATCACCGCCAGCACGCACCGGAGCTCCTCCTCGTGGTACGCTGGATCGTTCTCGTCCACCAAGTGCGTCTCCAAGAGGTCATTGTTCAGCCGTGGCGGCTCCGAGAGCTCCGAGCCGAAGGAACCGTCCGAGATGCGGAAGATCGGCGAGCCGAACGCAGCGTGGTCGCAGCCGAAGCCCTCGGAACTCGCCGCGCCGCCGCTCAGACTCTGCTCGAGGTACTTGCTCAGCAGCACGGCGCAATCGTCGTAGTACTTCTCCGAGTTCTTGACAAAGCTCCAGCCGTTGACGTCGCACACGTACGACGCGTCGTGCACGCGCAGGATATCGAAGCCGCAGATTGTCTGGCCGAACGCCCGGCACACCTTGTACGCGATCTCCTTCTCCTTCGTGGACAAAATCACCGGGTACCGCACCTCCTTGCCGTCTTCGTCGCGCATCACACGGCCGTCCAGAACCGGCGACTTGCGCGCCTCGGCGTGCGCGTAGTGTGGGCCGACCGTGTAGACCTTGACGTCCACACCCTGCGTCGAGAGGAACTCCTCGTAGATGAACGAGCCGCCGTCGCGCCGCACTGTGTTCACCCGCGAGTCGAACTCGGACGAGCGGTTGCCGACCTTGCGGAAGAGCCGCTTGCAGCCCCCGCCGGCGTTCATCGGGTAGTAGATGTTGATGTTGTGGTCTTCGCCGTTCACGGGCTTCTCCACGAACGGCTTGGAGATGCGCACGCCGTCCACCTCGAGGTAGTCATCGCTCTCGACCACGACCGAGTCCGGCGCGCCACGGTAGCCGTCGCGGTTCACCACCACGTAGCGCGGCGTCGGCACCTTGTGCTCCTGCAGCACGCGGTAGACGTCGCGGCGGTCCATGAGCAGGTCCTGCGGGTCGAGCGCGTTCACGACCACGGGGTTGCGCAGCGCCACGTATGCCTTGGCCTTCTCGAGCGGGAAGCCCGTGGAGAAGAACGCGATGAGCGCGTCACAGCGTGGCCAGCGCTCCACGGGCTCGTTCAGGATGCACTCGTCGCCGAAGCGCACGACGCGCACGAGGCGGCGCGGCAGCCGCGCTAGAATCTCCGTCATGGGCTGCGACTGTGCCTTGCGGTCCATCACGCAGATACCGACAGTGAAGCGCGCGGCGCTGTCATCGTCGTCGTCTTCGCCGCCGTCCGAATCGTGCTCGTCTGCGATAAAGAAACTGGCGTCGCCGTCGGCGTTGGCAGCGGGTGGCGCACGCGCGGTGCTCTGCTGGTTGTCGCCAGCTGCGCTCAGCCGCAGCGAGCTGCCCGAGCGCCCGAGCGTCATGGGGCGCGGTGGAGGGAGGGAGGTTGATTGGCGAGTCGCCGATTGGGCTTCCTGAGCTGCTTGGCGTCGCGTCGCGCCTCTGTAAAACGAATATCCTGGATGAAATGATATAGCTTCCACTTTCAAAAACGCGCGGGAAATTTATTAAGCTTTTTACTAGAACTTGAACCTTTGTCAAATAAATAGCCTACCGAATGTAGTTTGCGGAAATAAAGGGGTTTATAGGATTTGAGAGTGCGCCTGAATCGTAATCGCTTCAGTTTTTGTTTACTTCGAGCCAATGTTGTAGCCATTCCAATAGTTCCAACAAGGTCACTCCAAGTCACAGAGTGCAACAGACTGCAGCAGCAGCTCGGATCACGACACCGTAAGCACGCTCGGCAACAACAAACATCAAACTAACGCTTTGGTAACGATACTTAGACGTGCGAGCCAAGGGAGGAGGCCTCGGTTTCACCTATTTTCGCTCCAGGCTAAATGAGGAGCAACTTGCACGCACTGTGAAGCAGTGCAGGACAACGACAACAGCGACGACAACGACAAGGCGGAGCCTCGGGACCACCTCTCTTGCGTGCGAGTACCGACTCCCGCGCACGTGCGAACCCCAAGCATGAAGGGGTCGATGCTGAAGAAAGCCCCGCGACAGAAGCAAGCACCACCAGGAAAGCTCTTCAGTTCGCCGCCTAAAGTCCGCTTCCGTGAGCCCATCGGCCACACGTTGCCGCAGTCGCTCCAGAACTTCCGCTGGAACGTCGAGAAGGTTGAGCGCAAGCTGCAGGAGAAGATCCAGGAGAAGACCAAGATCGCTGGCAACTTTGTCTACCAGCAGGCGTACCGGCTGCTCGAGTGCACGCGCGGCGAGGGCATCGACTTCCCGTCTTTCCGTGAGCAACTACGCATCAAATTCGGGATCATCCTCGACGAGAACGAGCTCCAGCTTCTCTTCGACAAGTACGACGAGGACCACAACGGCACGATTGACCTGAACGAATTCATCCGCCATGTGCTCCCACCTGACTACAACTACGGTCGCCAATGGTTCGAAGCGAGTCAGAAAGAGAGCGAGGAGAAGCAGGCGCGCCTCAAGCGTGAGTCGCGCAACGAGTTCCTTAGTGGCATCGGCGCAGCCAAGGACGACCTCAACAACACTGGCGAGACCTCCAACTGGACGCTCGAGACGCTGACCAAGCAGATCCAGCAGAAAGTCGTGCAGAAGACGCCGAGCGGCGACGACCAGTACCGCCGTGCGTTCAAGATGCTGCGCTCGGGTCGCGACCAGGGCATCCGCATGAAAGAGCTGCGCAACAATCTCAAGATCAAGTTCGGGATCTTCATCAGCGAGAAACAGATGATGGAGCTCTTCTCGCAGTTCGACGTCGACGGCAGCGGCGAGATCGACTTGAAAGAGTTCCTCCAGTTTGTCGAGGTGCCAGCTTACCCTGGGAACAGCATGGTGCCGCACGGATTGTGGACTGAGAGCAACTCGGACGATGAAGAAGATCCGAGCGCGAGCGGTGAAGCAGTGAACCAGAACAACGGCCCAGCGCACTCTCGCCAGATCCAAGCTAAGCTTGGATCGCATCTCAGACTCCACCAAACCACGGAGGAACCTTTCCTGCAATCGAGCGGCAGTGGCGAGATCCAGTCCCGCACTAGGAAGGAGCGCCCGAAGAGCGCCAACCCGAAGAAGAGCACGATGTTGCAGCAGCGGCGAAATCTGGAGCAAGCGTCGAGCAAGAGCGCCGCATACCTACAGGATCCCGAGTTTGCCAACATCGGCTTCAAGCCAAAGGAGACGTTGCAGCGACGACGGAGCACTATGTCACTCGCGGAGTACCAGGAAGTGGACCACAGTGATGACGCTCCAGGACTCACAAAGTATTCCATTCAGTACGACGACGACGCCCAGACGCTCGTATCGAGCACGTTTTCGGATGCAGGAGGCGGCGGGCGACCCCGCAGCGCTGGCAGCGTTCGATCATCCCGTGCTTCCTCGACCTCGTCTGCTACCTCCAGTGTGCGTGGTGCTGCATACCTGAAGCGACCGTCGACACCCCAGTTTCTTCGGCAGAAGTGCCTCGAGTCAAGACTCGCGAACGCCACAATCGAAGAGGTCGCAAGAGTGGCGATGCGGCTGAAGAAGCGAACGTCGCTAGGTCCGACTGCGATGGGGGACGACAGATTGAAAGCTCACTCGGGGAAGCGGCAGTCGGCGGCTGGCGCAAATGAACGGAGGTATTCCGGCTCGGACGTCGCCACTGTGGGGGACCAAGAAACCTTCGCTTCACAGCCGCGCACTCGCACCATCAAAGACGCCTCTCCGACAGCGATGCAGCACCATCCGAGACGCTCGGACAAGAAATCCTCGAAAGCTGACGCCTTGACGACTGCTCTCGACGACTGCGAGGGACCTCGTGTCGTGAGAGTCCACCCGAAGCAGCACGACGCACGTCCGTTCTCGCAGGGCGGCCAAGTGCTGCGTCGAAGCAAATTGACGTCTGCCGGCTGCCGGTAGACGCGATGTCCATAGCGAAGCACAAGCGAGAGCTCCACCCCTCAATGACACACTCGATTGAAGCACTCATTACTTCCGGCCTCCTTGAGATACCTAAGTGGAGTAGAGCAGTTGATTCGAGCGTAGCAACGAGCACTGCTTCTTCTCCTAGCAACAACTCGCCTCCTACGTCAGGTTGGAGGCTACAGGGGGTTGGAGGCTACAGGTATTTCACGTCAGTCATCGATCATCGATTCGATGGGATTGACACTCGGCAAAGCACATTTTTGTGGCAGCAATTTTGACACACATCACCTCGTCAATTCAACCCCATGCGGGAGCGCTCGCTGGCTGGGAAGGCGCTGACGCTGCTGCCGTTCGCGGCGGTGGCCGCATGGAGCGGTAACGCGGCGCTCACGCGCATGCACCACGAGCGTCGCGGCGCCGGCCCGGAGCAGCTCGAGTTCGTCGTGGGCTCCATGGACGACACGATCATGGAGACGCTCGAGACAGGCGACGTCGTGCTCTTCTCGCGCAAGCTGACGGCGCTGCAGCCGCTCGCGGCGCTGTATACGTGGGTCGCGCGCCAGCGGTACGACCCGCGCTTCGACCACTGCGGCTGGGTGTACGTGGACAAGCTCGGCCGCAAGTTCGTGGTCGAGGAGACGCTCGCGAAGGTGCAGTGCCGCCCGTTCAGCGCACGCATCCTCACGTCCGAGTCGAGCGAGATCGCGGTGCTGCCACTCAAAGTGGAGGTGCGTACAGTGAGCGCGCGGGAGGGTGGTTGTGGTTTCTCTCTGGCTGACACCCGATCGCCACTTCACGGCAGCGCACGAAGGAGTTCCAGGACGCGGCGTTCCGCTTCGTGTCGGAGAACGTAAACCGCCCGAGCCGCATCTCGCTGCGCCACGTGGCGTCTGCGGTGATCGACCCGCGCGGTCAGCACGGACTCATCTCTCCACCTACGAGTGACGAGACTCCGCTCTTCCCATCTGCTGGTGCGTTGGATAGAGCGCAGCATGCACTGCCGGATTGGTGTATGGGTTGACTGACGCATTGCTCGCGATGTACGTGACTGTAGCATTCGTAGTGGAAGCGTACAGCGCCCTGGGACTGGTGGACAAGGACGCAGTTGCTGTTGATGCGGCAGCGCCTGTGACCGCCGGCACTGCCACACCGCGCACACTCGTTGCGAGATCCAAGGTTCAGTTCCGGCGCGAAGCGGACGCCAAGTTCGGCAACCTCATTCCGATCCGCTTGTACTAGGGCGAGCCGTGCACCAGGTACAGCGATACACGTGTCGAGACAAGAAGCGGAGCTCATAGAAGCAAAGTACATTATCAGAGTACCAGAGTACTCTGCTCGTTACCTGCTTGCCAAGTCCTCCGACAGGTCCACGCACACACACGTCGGATGCGAGTGCTGAAGTGGACCGCTCTGGTCACCTCCACGACCTCTCACTCCACCGGCAGACACTTGGAGTGGAACGCCTGGCCAGAGCTGTAGTCTCGGAAAGAGGGCGGCAGGAATGACCAGTCTTCGCTCTCCTTGATGAGCACCTTCTTGCAGAGCGAGCATGGCGTCTGGTAGATCTTGTCGTAGTACCCAAGCCACGTGAAGAGGTGGTAGAAGCACGTGTCCGGATACTGCTTGCGGAAGTGCTCGAGCGCCTTGCGCGCGTGCAGCGAAGTGAGGCGGAAGAGTTGGTGCGACGACTCGGACCACGCACCGAGCGGTGCCTGCTCGTTGTATGGGAACACGGAGATGCGTTGCGTGTACTTGGTCACCTGCAGGCACGCGGCGCGCGCAAGCTCCTGCTCCTTGCTGGCTTCGCGCGACTCGGTGATGCGCTGCTTAAGCTCCTCCATCTCCACCTTCGTCGCTTCCTCCGCAGCGAGCTTGGCTTTGGTCAGCATGTCACCCTTCTTCTTCTTCACGAGCTGCTGCTGCTGCTTCTTGTTCTTGTTGCGCGTGCTGCGCAGGCGACTGCCACCAAACGCCGGTGACGTCGGCGTTGACGGGGTCATCGGACTCGCTGCGACGCCCGACTCGCCGTTTGGTCCACTCTCCGGCACCGGCGGGCTGAACGAGATGTGCACAGTCACCTCCTTGTTGATCTCGCATTTGATCGACTTGATCACGCGCCGCCCACCGCGCGTCGTCTCGGAGTGCTTGAAAAACTTGAGCTTGCGATTCTTCGCCATCATGTAGTCCATCATTTCGTTCAGCGTGCTGCGCCAGAGCGCGAGGTCAGCCAAAGTCGTGTATCAAAGCAGGCAAACACAACGGAGGACACGCATACCTGGGCTGTTTCTCGCCGAACGGGTCGAACACACGACCGCGCTTGTGCGATTTTGGCACGAAGAACGCGTTCGGTGCCGGCGGGCAGCGCACGTCTCCGAGCATCTCCATCCGCGGGAATGCGCCGCAGAGCTGGTCCATGTACACGTTCTGCGCCTTCGTCCCCATTTCCTGAACTTGGTTCTTCCAGTGGTACTCGAGCATCAGGTTGCTGCCGATCCAGCATTGGCACATGAGTCACTCAAATGCAGCGCCAGCACGGCGTCCGTACCACAGCGCACCGATCTATTCACTCACCGATGCGTCTGGTTCACGTTGTCGATCGGCTTCGTCTTGCCATCTGCGCTCGACAGGTCAAGAGCGAGCGAGCAAGAGAGAGAGAGAGAAAGTAACACACACACACCGTCACCACAAATGAGCAACCGTTCTCTCCACTCGAGCCTTCTCTGCGCGCAGTCCACACACCGAACTCTGGGACGAGCTTGCGCAGCAGCTTGAGGTTCGTCTGCACGCGCTCAAGCTTGTTCTTGATCGCGATCCGCAGCGCGTCCTCCGAGCCGCCGGCTCCACCTCCGACCGCCACCGCCGCAAGCCCCGAGACGTCCGCGCCGCCAGCCTCGCTGCCCGCCTGCGCGTCGAGCTTGGCCTGCGCCTCGCACAGCTCCAGCACGATGCTCTCGGCCGTGGAGCGCAGCACGCCCACGCGGCCGAGCAGGATGTCAGCGAGGTAGAACGGGTCGCTCATGCTTTCGCCCACACTTCGATTCTGCTCGCTCCTTTTTGTGTTTTGAGCCAAGAAACACGAATTTACATATTATGACCAAAGCGAATGGTGAAATTGACAAAACAGCTCACACAAAACGGGATTTTGCACATTTGGCACAGTTGCAGTGTCGATGACTTCCTCACCCACTCAGATCCGCATCGTCCTGCTCGTTGGCGGCGTGGTCCTCGTCGTCCACATCAATCGCCGCCGCCTCGTCGTCGTCTTCGTCTTCCACCAGAAGATCGTCGTCCCCGTCCATTGTCACATCTTCTTCGTCGTCTTCCTCCTCCGCTGAATGGTCTTCGATCACGATGACCGATCTCGCGTCCGACTCCACCGACATGTCCTCTTCATCCTCCTCCTCCATGTCCTCGTCTTCGACATCCTCGTCTTCTTCGTCGTGGTGGGTCCCTGAAACGACCGTGTCGACACTTTCTCCCGCAGCAGCAGAGCTCTCCTCTTCTCGGGTGACGCCGCGGCTGCTGTCGAAACGAGCGCTGTCTTTGCTACCGTCTTCGTCGTCATCGTCGTCAACGATCACAATGCCCTCACTCTTCAGATCAGTGTCCAAGATTTGCTTCAGCAGGTTCGCCTCCACCTTCACCTCCGCCTTGACATCGCCAGCCACCGCTTTCTGCGCCTTCCGCTCCAGCTCGTAATTTGAGATCGCGACGATGTGGGCCGCTACCGATTTCGCCAGCGAGTTGGTCTCTTTTCGGACATCGTAGCCGCCTTCGAGGACCGACACGACACGTCCGCCACAGCACTCCTCTGCCAGCTTCAAAACTTCGGCGGTTGACCACGCATAGTCGTCTTCAACATATCCAGCGGGCACGCTCGGATCCTTCACTGCCGCCATCCCACCCAAGATGTCGTCGCGATGCCCATCGAATCCGGCCGAGATGAAGATGATGTCCGGCGAAAAGGCACGCATAGCTGGCAGGATCTTCTCAGTCAATGCGGAGCGAAACGCAGCCGAGCCGCTCCCGGCGCCATAGTTTTCCAAAGCCACGTTGACCAGGTTGTCTCCATCGCAGCCTCTGCCGGTGCCAGGGAAGAAGCTCCCGTCGGAGTACAAGTGGATCGACGCGAAGAATGCGTCCGAGTCGTCCTTCAGCAGCTCTTCCGTTCCGTTGCCGTGGTGGATGTCCCAATCCAGAACCGCGATCTTCCGAATCCAGGGGTACATGCGAGCATGCACCGCGCCAATCACGACGTTGTTCAGCAGGCAGAAGCCCGACGACGGCGCATCCGTGGTGCGACCATGTCGCCCGACGTGGTGGCCAGGAGGACGGACAAGGCACACAGCGTTGCGGAATTCCTTCCGCACAACGCGATCCACAGCCATGCACACAGTGCCGGCTGCCGCTCGAGCGACGTCCCAAGACTGACTGCTCACGTACGTGTCCATCGCCACTCCGTTCTGCTCCAAGCTCGAAGCCCCAAACGCTCCGCCGAGACCAGCTGGTGTCTTCTCGATTCCCTCCTTCGGCACACTCTCGGCAATGCCACGGTCAGTTTCGAAGACAAGCGACGTCGAAATCGACTGAGACGACGACACTCTCGCAGATGCAGCGGTCTTCGAGGATGCTTCGATCGCGCGCTCCTTCAACTGTCTCAGATAGGTCGGAGAATGCACCATCAGTAGTGTCGTCTCTGGAGGGCACAGCTCCTCTGGAGACTGGCTCAAGCGATCGATCTTGACAGTCTCCTGGTGCTTCTTACTCAAGCTGCCAAGGATGTTGATGACACGCTTCGACAACAAAAGTACACAGAGTTAGTTAGCCCCTCGTATCAACTCAAGCATCGCACACCCAGCATCACGTACTTGTAGCCGCTCTGGGCACTCCGGGTGGTTCTTCGGCGTTTGGTGGTTCACGAATGCCGGGTGGTACACCACGAGTGTAGTTGGGTCGCATACATTGACTGCCAGTGCAGTCTTCTCGTCGGTCAAGTCGATCATGACGCGCTTCAACTCGTCCATCACACTACGCGCATCGCCTGCCAAGCTGGTCGGGTCAATCACAGCAGCTTCTTCGGAGCGCAGCTCTGACTTTACACCATCGACGGACTGGAACGACGAGAAGGAAGTGGCGTTCAGCGCTTCTGGCCACTGAACACGCTTCCACTGCGCCAAACACTGCGCGATACTCTTCTGCAGCTCTTTCCCCCTCTGGAACCTGGCAAAGTCATCTTGCATTCGCTCGCTCGTGTCGACGTCGCCATCTTCGTCGTTGGTGATCTTGTCAGCGCTTTCACGAGTATCGAGCGATCTCTGGATTGCGAGAACCATCTCCAGCGACGAACTTCTCTCCTTCCAAAGCGCTTCCATCTCCTCCATGTAGAACGATACATACGCTTGTCGAAGACCAGCATTGCCATCCAGCTCGTCCGGGTCGCCTTCAATACTGATGCCATCGGAGGCGGGATCCGTGTCGTTGGAGGCAATCATATCGATCACCTCGGTCGGCGTTGGCGCTGCTTCAGAACCGCTCTCGTCGTTCTGCTCGCTTGGACTTGATGCGGTCGCAATAAGCTCACTCTTGATCGCCAGTTCATCTTCTCCTACCGACGCCTGAACCGGAGCTTCAGCCTTCAATGGGTTTGTCTTCGTGCCGGTGCAGCCCAGAAGATGGAGAAGCCCATCGCGGTAGTACTCGAATTCTTGTTCGAACTCGATAAAACGCTGCGAGAGTCTTCGGAAGCAGTTGAGCAGTTCGTCCTCACACTTGTCCAGCAACTCGCCGAGGATCGGGTTGAACGCCTGCTGCATCAATTCCACAAGCAGCGCATCCTGACTCACTCGAGCGTGAGTCTTCTGCGCCACAGAAGTCTTCTTCGTCAGAACTTGGAGCGCCTTCTGGTAAATCGCAGAGGCGTGACTCAAGCGCTGGCGCTCAATCGCCATAATGCCTTCAAGCGCTCGCTGATGGTTCGACTCCTTCACGATATGCTTTCGAACTCGGGCTTCTTGTGCATGAAGCAAACCCAAGTGCTCCACCCAAGCGCTCTTCAGGGAGTCCCCGTCCGTGCTCGACGCGGAGCACACTTCTTTCTCGCTCACCTCGATCGCCATGACTTCTTCATCAGACAAGAAGACGTCTTCGACGAACTCGCCCGTCTCGCTGTCGAGAGGAAGCAGCCGCCAAATATTACCGTCATCTGGGAGATCCTTGTTTGCAGAGGTCGACCCCTCTGGAATTGCCAGGCACACTTGCCACTCGAAGTCGACTGGGTCGGTTACGTGGTCATCCGCTTCGGCATCAGCATCTTGCATTGACGGGTTGGGCTGGACGTCTCCCTCGACGTCATCCGCCAAGGTCGTCGCAGCATCTTCAACTTGATCCGCGACTTCTGTAGGTGTTGACGAATCGAGCCCTACCGAAGAATCCGCGATCAGTTCTTTCTTCACCTCGAAAGCTTCAGCGGCATCGATCTCTGGGAGAGCCCGACTTGGTTCTTGTGATGCCGCAGACTCCAGATCAGCCGCTGCTTCAACCGCTGCTCGCATTGGTTCGCTTCGTGGCTCTGCCGGGTGGGGTGAACTGACTTCAACCGATTCGGTCTCAGTTTTGAGCTCCGCCACCGCATCTGCGATGGTAGAATCCTCGGTGTTGCTTCGTGTCGATAAGTCTGCATCGCCGGTCCGCTCCTGGTCAATCTCGGTCACTGCTGTATTTTCGCCACTGTGCGCCTCAGTCGCCACCATGACGGACTCGGAATCCTGACCTGTCGCAGCCTCAGGCGCCTGGCGATCCTCATCCGTGGACCCGGTTGCCTCGGCAGCAGCTACGTCGACAACAGGAGCCTTCTTCACGCACTTCCGCTTCACGTACTTTGCTTGTCCAAGGATCTTGGAGGCAGCCAGCTGAGATTCTCGAGGCACTTCGGATGTAGTCGAGGGCGCGACTCCCGGTAGCAGATCCAAGTCTTGCATGAACGTAGACAGCTTCTGCTTCTCGTTGTTGCTCGACATCAGCAGGCGAGCGCGAAAGTCCACGACCGTTTGCAGCTTCGCTTCGAAAACTCCATCGTAAGGCATCGCCGCCACATCGCTCCCTTCTGTCACCACGTTGAAGTGAGCCAGCTCGTTGATGGCGCTGATCAATTTCAGGTGGCGCGACGTCGACATGAGCTCAAAGATCGGGGTCGTGCGAGGAGGCTGGAAAGATGGATCAGTCAAAGCACGCTCCGCATACAACTTGAGTTCCTCGACCATGAGCGACACAGCGTCTTGAATCTGCGTCCGGCTCGCGCGTAGCTTCTGATCTTTTTTCGTGAACTCCTTCTTGATCACTGGTCCAGCTCCAAACACCTCGTCCGCGATGAGAGGTGGCGATGTGAAGTCGCCAACCAGTTCGAGCTCCTGCTTCGCTGAATTCAGGTTCCCCCACTGAACACGCTGCGAAGCCTCGATCAACTTGGCCGATCGCTCCAACTTGGACACCCACAGTTCGAGCTTCTTGATCGAGGTGAGGTATGCGTTCTGGCCAGCTTTGTTGGACACGGTCGTAGCGGACGTCTTGCCTGATGCTTGCTTCGGGTTGGAATGCCGTGCCTTCTTGTGCAGCTCATCCTCTGCCAACTGCTTCAGAACTTCAGCCCGGCGCTCGGGGAAGTTCAGCACGATTTGTTCGTGCCGTGCATCTTTGGCGCCGATGCTGCCACCGAAGTACTTGAGCGCGGCCTTGTCGTACGCCATCGCTGCATCCTTCGCGCTTGCAAACGTCCCCAGGTTGATGACCTTGCCGTCCACGTGAATCTGCGCGTGCGAGTACACGCGATGGGTTTGCACACCCAGGTACTTCTTCGAGCCCGGAGTAGTGCTGTCGTTGCTGGCTTCTAGCTGAAGAAGTTTGCGGCGTTTGATCGCGGCCGCCGATTCACCACCCACGATGGCGTCGCCGCCTGCTTCCGCAGTACGCTTGCCGCGGCCTCTACCTCTGCCTCGCCCGCGTCCACGACCTCTACCGCGTCCAGATGCATTATCAGCAGCCGATTCGGTAGCTGTCGAAGCTGACGGTCCAGAAGTCGCGGCAGATCCAGACCCTGGAGTCGAGATGATGGCAGCGCTCGGGCGAGTCGATGCTGGGGCCACCTCAGGTTTCGTCGCACTCTCGTGGAGGTGCGGAAAGTTCAGCTGAACGCTCTTCCCAAAATGACGGATTGCAGCCTTGTCGTACGCGTGAGCAGCCTCGATCTCACTGCCGAAGACGCCGAGGTGCAGGTACTTGGCGCCCTGCCAAAGCTTCGCCACAAACGGCTTCTTGATGCCCTTGAGCGTGATCTTGGACACTCCTCGATACTTTGAGTCTTTGGTCTCCTCCGCAGACGCACCATCCGCACTTGTAACGCTGGTCGACGGCGCCACGAACGGAGCAGGATTAGCGGTGACGTTTGTGGATGACGCGAAGCTGCCGGCTGCGATGGGCTTTTGTGAGAGCGCCGTGTTCGCCTCCGTGCACTTCTTGCAGTAGAACTCGCCGGTCGGAATGTCCACGAGCGGTGGCACAAGGCAGTAGGTGTGGTACTCGCCGTCACAGCCGTCGCAGAGCAGGATGCTGTCCTGGTTGTGGTCAAAGCCGCAGACGACGCAGCCGTTGCTGTGCACGTGGGGGTCGCTCTGGACATGTGCCATTCGTCAGCTTGTGTACGCCGATTTCCCACATCGCAGTATTAGCAGAGCCCCAAAGCGCGGAACGTACCGCAGGCGCCTTCGCGCTGTTTTTCTTCTTGTCGCCCGCCCACATCGGCGCTCCTCCTCTCACTCGGCCGCCCAGCTGCCTGCAGAAGCGCGCGAGAGAATAAGAGACAGGGTTTGCACGCTCGGAGGGTCGACATGAACGCACCTCTCAGTCGCCGCCCGCCCACTCGCACTTCACCTGCCTGCAGCCTGTGCCCGCGCGCTGCTTGGTCGCCAGCTTCGTGTGCGTCCCGCGTTTTTGCTCTGCGTGAGGTGGTCCCCAATCCTAATCTAATCCTACGTTACTTCACTATCGCGCGTCCCGAAGCGCAACTTCACCAATTTTTTCAAAATTTGTCAGAGCGTTTGAAATTCAATAATTTTTGTGTATTTTGTGGCACTTGGCTCTGACTCGCTTTCAGTATGTCGTGAGTTCCAAAGCCACTGGATCGAATCCAGCAGCAGCAGCAGAAGTAGCAGCGACGGCGCCGACCAGCGACCAGCTAGCAACGGAGCTCCGCGCTGGCGAGTGAACGTGTCCGACCCGCGAGCGCGATGCTGCGCTCCAAGCGGCAGCGCGCAGGCGACCTCGGCGCCTCGGACGACGATCTGGCGCGCCTGAACCCAAGCCTGATGACCGAGCGGCAGCAGCTCGCGTTCTTGCTGCGCAAGACGGCTCCCGCGAGCGGCGACTCGTCGGCGCAGTCGAGCGAGAGCTCGGAGGACGAGCTGATTCAGAAACTCGCGCCCGGCGCGCGACGGATACAGCGTGCGTGGATGCGCGTCGATAGTATGAGCGCGTCTACATGTGCTGACAGGGTGCACCATATTCTTGCTGACAGGACACGTGACGAGCAGGTCGCCGCGAAGAAGTGGCGGCTCTGCTGCACCCTGCAGCAGTGTCGCGGATGGTGAAAATGGCGAAGACGACGGCGCACCGAGTCATCGCAGTCGAGGCCGCCTTTCCAGGACTTCTGTGAAGACGCTGCGGAGTGAGGTGGCCGAGGTGGCGTTCAAGGCACGAAAGGTGAGCCCCAGAGAAGCGGCACGAGAGAACGGCGTTTTACTCGGGAGCGACCGGCGCAGGAGCAGAAGCGAGAAGAGCGACTTCACGAGTCATGATGTGCGTCCACCGCCGTCGAAGAAGCTGGATGTGACGGCAGCAGCAAGGGCAGCAGCGAGGGCGGCGGAGGAGAGCCGCCCCAGCAGCGCCTGCCAGCACGCGAAGAAGAACAGTCCGTCGAGCTCCAGTGACGTGCTGCACATGGAGACGTTCGAGAGCGACGGATCGGCGTGCGGGAGCGACTTTTGGAGCGTGCACTGCGCGCTGTGCTGCGCCATGGACGGCTCGCGATCGGCACGGGATGCGGTCTCGGAGGCGCTTTTTCTCTGCCCGAGCTGCGACCGCAAGTACCCGACGCAGCGTGCGTTGGGGCGAGTATGACCCGGGCGAACTATTGCCTCGACTAGTTCAAGCACAGCACCGTAGTTGCAAGCATACCGACCGTGATGCCGTTTGATAGCAGCTGCACATATTTTCCATCCTCCTGTCTTCCTCCTCATCGTCTTCGGGCTCTCTCTCGTTCCGCTGCTTGGCATGTGGTTTGCACACCGAACGACCACGAAAAAGCTGTTGATTAGCCTACTACGGAGGAGGGGGATCAGTTGCCCTGGAACGTCTGCTTCTCGAAGAGGTGCAGCGTGAGAGTGGCGAGGAACGCTGGGAACGAGCGGCAGGTCGTCAAGTACGCGAACACCCGCTGATTGATCTGCGCGCAAAAGTCCGTCTCCAGCAGCTCCAGCGCTCCATTCGCCTCCATGCGAACAAGCAGTTCGTCGTCGTCGTGGTCAGCATACATGGAGCGCAGGCGAAGCAGCTCCATCCCGTTGCTCTTCTTCAGATCGACCTTGAAGCCTGTCAGAAGATGCACCGCCTCGCGATATTGCTGAATCTGCTCGCGGAAGACCTCCTTCAGCCTCTTGTTGAGCAGCTTCTGCCCTTCGACGGTCTCGTACGACGTCGTGGTGGTGAAGTTGCTATCGGGCGCTCCAGCAGAAGTTCCGCCGGGTGTTGTCATCTGCAGTGGCAGCACACACACACTTTAGGAACAAAAAGCGCCCCGAAGGAGGACAACAAATGCAGCATCGCCGCACCTCCGCATCAGCCAACTCGCCTGCCCTGCTTTCAAGTCTCGCCCGCAGGATCTCGATCTCTCGGCGCAGCTTCTCCACTTCGCTTGTTTTCGCTTTGCTCTCAAGCATTTCTCGGGTTGGATTGACCGAGAGATGAACAATCTTGGTGGTCTCCACGTTGAACTCGCCCTTGCCCAGCCGTTTCTCGTACACAGCGAGCTCCATCTCGACCTTCTCCAGGTGCTTCACCAGGCTGCTATGTTGCTGCTTGGCTTCTGCAAGTTCCTTCTCCAAACGATCGATTCGAAGCTCGTACGTCTTCACCGCCGCCGGAGTTGACATCACTTTCTGGGACACTTCCATTTGCTTGATAAGCTCGTCTGCTTGCTTCAGCGAGGAGTCCAGGAGCTTGACGCGCTCCGACGACACCTCAGCAGGATTCAACTCGTCTGGGTTCTTTTCGTACGTTTGCAGGATCGCCACGAGTTCCTCGTTAACTCGCCTGAGGTGCAGCACGACGTTGTCGGCGTTGACCACTCGCTCTTGCAGCTCTGCCACATGAAGCTCGAGCTTCGCTGACTGGTTACCGGAGCTGACGAGATCGCTTTGGAGCTTCTCCAGCTGTTTCTCAAGTCGACGAAGCTGGATCTCGGCATTACTCTTCTGCTCGAAGAGTATCTCGTACGCGTTCTGGCGGGCCTTGTACAGTTGAACGACAGTAGCTACTGGTCGAGCGGAGAGCATCTCCAGCGAAACATCACCTGTTGCATAACGCGATCACGTTAGAGCAGAGCAAGTTCTGTTGATCCAGGTGCACTGCACCTTGATACGCAGACTCACTCGAACCACTCTTCACTATCGGCTCGAAGTATGCTTGAAAGTCTCTGTGAGCCTGCTCCAAAGACGTGTATGTTTCCTGCATATTCGCAACATCCCAGGTTGTAAGGTACCAGACAACAAGATAGAAATCCACGACGATCACGTACGATCCGCTTCTGCGCGCCAGCAAACTTCTCCTCACTGGCCGCCAGCTTTCTCTGCAGCTGGAACACTTTCTCCTCAAGCACGGATGCGTGCTTTGACGACTCGATCAAGCCGACAAGCTAGACAAAGCGTGAAATGCAAGTCAGTGGACCCAACACAGCCAACACGGCCACGCAGCCGTCCACCGCACCTCGTGCTTCAGCTTGCGCTCCGCCGACTCCAACTCCTCGATTCGCTCGTTCAGCACACGGATGTCGCGTGCATTCTCGACGGTCTCCATTGCGCTTTCCAGGCTCGTGGTGGCGCTCTGCACCTCAATGTCCTTCTCCTTCAGCTGCAGTTCCAGCAAACGTAGTTTCGATTCCAACAGCGGATCGTGCTGCTCCGCGTCAGAGAGGGTCAGGGCATAGAGCGCAGCACCAGCATTTCATTCGTATTCTGGTTCGCGCGTACCTTCGACTTGGTATCGTTTGCCGCAGCAACAGCGATGTCGAGTTGGTCCTCCAGGAGTTTGATCTGATCACGGCGGTTCACTCGTTAAGAATGACAAGCTACAAGCTCGCACGCTAGACAGTTCGACTCGCACCTTCAGCTTCGACTGTCTCGAGACGGTTCGAAGCTCGCTTGCGCTGTCCAGCGCCTTCTCCTTCCAATCGTTCAGGCTGGTCTCGACAAACTGCAGCTTCGAGTCCAGCTCGACGATCTTCTTCTGCATCTTGAGTTTCTCGTTCGAATACTCGTTCGTCACAGCTTTGAGCTCGTTGCGGGTCTCCTCCTCCTCTACCACCGCATACTGAAGCTGGCGACGGAGCTGATCCAGCTGCAAGTCCCGCTCCTTTAGCTCGATCTGGTGCAGCTCCGAATTGCGCCGGATCTGGACCTGCAGGGACGCGACTTCGTTCTCCAGTTGCGCGCTCTGCTTTCACCACCATTTCAGCAAACAATCAGTGGGGGCGAGGTCATAACCACACAAAAGCCAAGTGCGCCTTCGACCTTAGACGAGGCAGCACTTTCGCTCTGCAGTCGCTGGCGCTTCGCGTTGCGGTCGCTGTCGCCGCCCATCGTTTCTTGCACTGCGGCAGTCAAGAGGCAGTTAGTTCGTGCACCACCCCGCACACTTCCCCTCCAACGCGATACCTGCAGGTGCACACGTACGCTGTTTCCGCTCTCGCTCAAGCGCCAGCACGCGCGCCTCCAGCTGACCGACGTAGCCGGGCGCACCACTGTCCGCGCGCAGTCGCGCCGTATCCTCGCCCTCCGGCTCAGCCAGAAAGCTGCTGTCCCCGCCTCCGCGCTGTGTACGCAGCTTCCCATTTCAGCTCTGAAAGCCACGTTGATGGGAGGGAGGAAGGAAGGGAGGCATCAGCGAGAATCAGAACACACCTGGCGTTGCGCACGGGGCTCCACGAAGAAGACCTGCGTCGGGTCGCGCGGGATCGGCGAGCAGAGGAAGGATGGTGCAGCGTCGCCTGTGGGGAGCTTGCTGCCTCCGTTACCCTGCATTGTTTGGTGCTGTCCGTTCTTTTGACTTCTCGATAAGAGCTGGCAGGAATATCACATAGTGATAAAATCGAGAGAAATCGATGTTGGCCACATTAGTTCGTGTGAATGACACAAGTCACAGCACGATACTCGAGTGATACTAAAGCATCATTTCTTTATTAGGACTAAAGCTGCAAAAAATTATCGTTCAAGAACGATGAAAGGCGATAAATTTCCAAAACTGCAAGTAAAATACCATTTTTTAAATCAAGTGTGCGCGTGGGCATCCGAGAGTATACTAATTAAGGGCCGAATTCATTATGGAGTTCATACCTTCTCGGCCTTATGGCTAAGATCAAGTGTAGTATCTGTTCTAATCAGTGTGAAAACTGATTACCGGGTGATAAGCCCGGTTTTATTTTCACATTCATTTTTAACAGTGCTGGGGCTCTTGTAAGCTTGCTTGCTCGGACCTGGCTGGGTTTCCTGGGGCTTACACCGCTCCCCAGTGAGGCCCTCCCGCTACCGATC
>JAASGA010000200.1:0-29324 GCA_023334105.1 Globisporangium nodosum
CGCGTCGGCGCAGCACGACCCGGTGAACCACGGCTCGGACAAGGTGGCGCTGCACGAGCTGCTGGTGCCGATCCGCGAGGAGATCGCGCGCGAGACCGCTGAGGCGGCAGCGGCGGCGCGCTCGCGTCTGTGAGGTGGGAGACGTGTGAACGCAGTTTGGGTCACGGAGTGGTTGACCAACAGATCTGCTCAGACCGAAGCTCGTGACCATAAATGCGAATCAGAGTGTGCTTTTTGCCTCGAATTCAAATAAGCGCGCCAAAATCTGAAACATCAAAATCCATTTTGGCCACATCAAACTGAAAACACTTTTCAGATCTGCCACCAAGCATGGGCGACAGCCGGCGCGCGCAGCTGGAGCAATGGCGCCTCTCTCGCGCGCGGGCGCCGACCGCGACAGCGTCGTCCTCCGCTTCATACGCATCGGCGGCGGCGACGGCGGCGTCTTCTTTGGCAGCTGCGGTCGCGCCAGCCGCGGCGCTTAGTCGGCGGAAGAGCGCGACTCGAGCGCGAGCGACACCATCCTCGGCGACGGCGGCCGCGCCGTTCGTGACGCCCAAGAAGCCAAACGCGGACACCGGCAGCGAGCACAGCGACGGCGCGCAGGCAGTGAACAGTGGCGGCGAGCGGCGCGCGGGGACCAAGCGCCGCAAGAGCTTCCTCTCACCCGGCGCGTTCGCCCCGTCGCTGGCTGGTGGCGCGCAGCGCGTGGCGACACCGAGGCGTTCGACACCGGCGTCGCCCTCACGCGCCGCTAGCGAGTCGGACGGCGGCTTCGACACACCCGACGACGACGGTGCCGACAACGACGACGCGGCCGAGAATGCCGGCGCGCGTGCGAAGACACGGCGGTCGAACGACTCGCAGAGTCTCGGAGACACGAGCGAAGACCGGAGTCTCGACGGCTCCGACGCACTCGGGAGGCTCGTGGCGGTGGACGCCGGTGCGGACGTCGGCAGTGAGGAGGCGAAGGCGCAGCTTGGGCAGAAGACGCTGTCGTTCGGGACGGTGCAGAGCGGCAATGGCCCCCTGCGCGTGCTCAAGAGCGACGCGGCGGCTGCGACCGCGACGATCGACGCGGAGGAACACGCCGGCGACGACCCGCAGGAAGCAGGCGGCAGTCTCGAGCTCGCGCCGCTGGTCAGCAGAGAGCGCGGTCGGTCGGAGACGCTGCCGGCGCAGGGGGAGAAGAAGATCGGTGCGCCGCAGCGCGTGGCCGTGCGCTCGAGTGCGCCGACCGCGCTGAACGCGTCGCTCCTGTCGTTCGGTCGCACGTTCAAGACGGCGAACCGCAAGTCACTCGACGATGCGTCGGTGCGGCCGCTGCGGACGCTCAGCGAGCGCTTGGAGGAGAACCGGAACTTTGACATGGAGGACTTCGCCGTCACCAAGAGTCTCGGGAAGGGCAAGTTCGGCAACGTGTACCTGGCGAAGGAGCGGCACTCGAACGTGACGGTGGCGCTCAAGGTACAGGCAGATTGATGCACGTGTGTGATGATGGTGGTGCTTGGGGGAGTCACTGACATGCTTGCGGGTTGGTACTGCGCAGGTCATCTTCAAGTCGCCTCTCATCCACGAGGGCGGGATCAGCAACTTGAAGCGCGAGGTCGAGATCCAGTCGCGTCTCGACCACCCGAACATCATTCGGCTCTACGGCTACTTCTTCGACGAATCCTGCGTGTACCTCGTGCTCGAGTACGCGACGCAGGGGGAGCTGTACAAGCAGCTGAGCAAGCAGTCGCACTTCGCAGAGTCCACCGCCGCGCACTACGTGGCTCAAGTGGTCGACGCGCTGCGGTACTGCCACGACTGCAAGGTGATCCACCGCGACATCAAGGTTCGTTTTGCTTGTGTGCTTCAAAGGTGCAGCAAGATGGTGCAGCTGACACACGCAACATGTGTCGGCAGCCCGAAAACTTGCTGCTGGGCAACAACCACACGGTGAAGCTGGCGGACTTTGGCTGGTCCGTGCATGCGCCGAAACCACACGACAAGCGGCAGACGTTCTGTGGAACACCCGACTACCTCAGCCCCGAGATGCTCTTGGGACATCCGTACAGCTTCGAGACCGACGCGTGGAGTCTCGGAGTCTTGACGTACGAGCTGCTCGTCGGAGCGACGCCGTTCTACAGCGAGAACCAGATGGAGATGTTCAAGCGGATCGAGATGATCGATTACGCGTTCCCCGAGTCGCCGGCGGTGTCCGGCGCCGCGAAGAGCTTCATTGCTGGGCTGCTCAAGCCGAAACCCGAAGCGAGGATGAGTCTGGAAGACGCTGCACGGCATCCGTGGCTGCAGAATCGGGTCCCCATCTAGTTTTGCTCGCATCTGGGTCACAGCCGTTGCCGTGAAGAGTGCTATGTTGCTCCCCTTCATCTACTCGTTCGCCAACTCGCCGATCAAAGTACAAGGTATTTATCCTGAACCGTGTACACGACTCCATCCATCTGCATCTGATGGTCACCGGTGTATCAGAAGACGAGCTGCCGTCAGCACACTCAAGACACCGCAGATAACCGTGTATGTGCCAGTGAACAGCTCAGTGATAACGCACATCTGTAAGGATCTGGACGATCTGGTCGACTGGGAGTGCTGGGAAGGCGAACTGGAGGTCGGCGAGCGAGCATCCGTACTTGCGCTTCTTGTCCAGCTGATCGTACAACAGGTCTGCGCAGCGAGAGAGCGGGAAGGCGTCAGTCTCTTTCTTCCTGCCTTAAGCGCGCAAATCTGACAAACAGGACAAGAGCCTGCCCAGTGCGACGTACGACTCCATTCCTCGGCGGACTTCTCGGGCACTTGCGGAGCACCAGAGCCCACGCGGAGTTCGAAGACCGCGAGTCCGTGACTCTCCTCCTCCATCGCGCTGAGAAACTGGCGGAAGTGGCGTGTCGCCGCAGCCGACGCATTCACAGTGGCGGTCGCCGACGCCGCAGCGGGGAGCAGGTTCGCCAGCGACTCCATCTGGAGTACGGACTGCAGACTCGCGTACTTGCGGACAGCACTGACGATGGCGGTGGTTCGCCCGTTGATGAGGATACGGTCGTTCACGCGGATGATCGAGTACGGAGGCACGTTGAGGCTGCGCAAGTGAACCCGAGCATGCGCATCCGTTAGAGCTACGCAAACAACAACTGCAGATCACAGACAGCGTGCGCAATGGAGGGTGGTGTACCGGATCTCCAGAGTCTTCACTCCACTCTCGATGTCTTGCTGGTCGGATGGGGATACATTGAACTGGTACTCAGCCGCTGGCAACACGGACGTCCGCACAGGCAGCCCCACATTTGCAGACGACATCCCGGGCTGCTGGTGAAGCGGTCGCTGCTGTTGCTGTTGCTGTTGTTGCTGCCGCGCAGGTGGCTCTCTCGGCTTCTCGACGACAGTCGGCTGAGGAGATTGCTCGCTCGTCCTCTGGCGATTGGCAGTGGGCGACGTGAACGTGTGCTTCCGTTTTGCGCCAACACTCGTCGTGAGCGCGCTCGGGAAAGGAAGAAGCGCGAACTGCGCGGCGTCCGGTGCGCGGGCCTTCGCAGCGTGGTCCTGGCGGCTGCAAACACATGCATTGGAGTCGTGAGCGTTAGATGTCAAGCAACTCTGGTGCCAGCGAACTCGAGAAATGGTCGCACAGCTGGAGAATCTCGAGCATCCGCAGACTCTCGGCGTTCGGGTCTCTCAGGACAGCGAGGCTGGGGGAAAACTGGTCGTTAGCGTCACATGACCGACCATCAGCAAGAAGCAGGGGATCGCGACACGCACCGAGTCGCATCGATCCAGCGGGAGCGGTTCGCGGTCTCTACGAGCGTCCCAAGACAGTCGACCTAGAACAGAACATGTCGTTACTGGCGTGCACACCTTGGCAACGAAGCATGACGCAATGCACAACCAGCTCTCCGATGCGCAGCTCCGAGGCGTCTGCGAACAGGTTCGTCGCAGCGATCCGCACGTGCGCAACTCCGGTTCCATCGTCTGTCGGCAAAGAGTTCGGGTCGTCGGTAATGAGAAAGTAGCTGTCATGAATGAGTCGAAAAGGTACCGATCTGGAGCTCGCAGCAGCTCTCCGCAGTTCTCGCTAGCTGCGTGCAGATCCCCAGCACGCGCACGCCGGCGAAGTCGAGCGAGCCGTCGCGCAGCTGGAAGCGTCCGCGCCGCGCGTCGAAGCGGGCGTCCGGCTTGCCCACCTCGCGTGCGAGCACCCGCGTGTGCATGGCACCAGCCATTTACGAGAAACTCGCGGAGCAAAATGGAAAGTGGCATCGTTCAATGGACTGACCTCTCATTACCCACCTGCCTACCCTTCGTCCTCGCCGACGCGGAGCGCGTTGAACTGCGAATCCGGACTGCCCGCCCACATGCGCAGATACCGCGCGCCGCCGTGGCGCTTCTGCGGCTGCAGGTCCTTCATGGCTGCGCGCTGCTCCTGGTCGTGGATGCGGTCCAAGTAGGCGAACTGGGTCCCCGCCGCCTTGCGCACGTTCGCCCTCTGCTTCCAGTCGCGCAGCCGCTCTTCCTGGGCGTGACTCGCGACGTTCTGCTGCAGCTGCGTCTGCGCGCGCTCGAAGCGCGCCTGCCGGATCTTCTCGCGCGCCTCGAACTCGAGCGTGCTCGTGGAGCGCTGCTCCCGCGAGAGATCTCCCGAGTTCTGCCCGCGCCGCATGGGGCTGTAGGCATCAGCTGCGGTCGTTCGGAACCGCTCGAGCTCCGAGAGAAACAGTCCCGAGTCGCGCGCCACTCCGTCGCCGCCGAGACCCACGCGCGTCCAGTCCGTTCTCTGCTTGCGTCGGTGCTGGAAGCGGTCCTGGTCGACCGGTGAGATCGGATTCACCTCCGGACCCCGACTCGAACTGAGGCTCTCCCCACCACCACCACTACGATCTCGCAGCGATCCGAGCGTCGGCACCGACTTGGATCCGCTCAGCAATCGGCTGGGCGACGGCGGCGTCTGGAAGATCGGCGCGGCAGCGATGCGCTTGCTCAGGTTCTCCGGGAGACAGCCCGCAGTGTCAACGACTCCTCTCGTTGGCTCCTCCTCGACGGCGACCGGCTCGCGCTTCGCAAAGTACTCGGGGTCGACCTCGTCGCGCGGAGTAAGCTTCGCGTTCATCTTGTGGTGCAGCGCGGTGAGCGCCTTCTTGCGGCCGTTGTCCAGCAAGTCGGTCGGGATCTCGCGCTTGCCGACGCCAAAGTACTGCACGAACTCCTTCATGCTGATGAGCTCGTCACCGTTGTGGTCGATCATGCGGATCATCTCCTCCATCTCGGCCGGCTGCATCTGCAGCTTGAGAAAGTCCTTCCCGAGCGCACTCTTCGCCTGCTCGTACGAGAGGACGCCGTCGTTGTCCGAGTCGAACTGTTTGAACGCGTACATCAGTAGCTGCGCGTTCTTGCCGCCGTGGATGTTCACGTCCAGCCCGTGCAGCTCCGCGAGCTGCGCGTTCACTTTGCTTCGCAGCTCCTTCATGCGCTCGCGGGATCTCGGCGAGAGCTCGAGAGGCGAGCGGTACTTGAGCGCGTACGACGACCCCGGGTCGCTCGTGATACAGCCGTCGTCGCCGGTCTTGTCCGCGCTGTGGTTTCCCGCGAACTCGCTCGCCGCGAACATCTGTGCGAACTCCTGGAACTCCATAGCGTTGTCACCGTTCGCGTCGACGTGCGCGTACATCGCGCGCGTCTCTTCCGGCGAGAGCCCCACCTCAGACGCCTCGACCATGTTGGCGAAGCGCTGGAAGGAGATGACTCCGTCGCCGTCGCTGTCGAACGCCTTGAAGACCGCGCGCATGGACCCGTACTTCTTCACAAATGCCTCGTAGAGCAACTTGCGGTTCTTCACGAACTGCGCGCGCTGCTTCTTCGACTTTGCGTCGCTCTGTTCTCGGCGTCTCGCATTCGCGTCTCGCTCGGCGGTCGTGTCGACAGTGTTGGTGGTGGTGGTTAGTGGTGACGGAGGCTGGTCGGGATGGCTGAGTGCTTCCAAACGCGTCAACGTGGCTCGAGCTCCGTGCGACGATCTGCGGGTGTTGCGTTCTTCCAGCCGACTGGCGCTGCTGCTCGGCGTCATAGAGTGGAGGCGTCGAAACTCTGTGCGCACGACATGCGCGTCTCCCTCACGTGCTCTCTCGCTGCTGGACACGCCGGCGCTAACTTCGTTTCCTGCTGTAGCGGTGGCCTTCGTGGCCGCGAGCAGCTCGATGTTCGTGGCGCAGACTCGGCGAGCAGCGTCCAGATCATCTCTGCTGGCATCGAACTCCGCCGCAGACGCGCTCTTGCAGAGGTTCGTCGCGCCAACCTGAAGACGCTTTCGCTGGCGCGGAGGCAGTTCAGCATGCGAGATCACGACGCTGGCGCCCCTCGGACTGCCCGAGACTCGGATCGGCGACGCGAGTCCGTCTCGCGGACACCGAAAGTTCTTCCGCTGCAGCGCCATGTCCTTCGCACCCGTGTGCTCTCGCGAGTCGAGGCAAACGCCAACTGAACGACGTGTGTAACGATCCTAATGTTACATTGCTAAAGCGCGCGCTTGGCCTTCTTCTTCTGCTTGGCGGCATCGTCGTCGCCACCGCCCGCGTACCCTCCGCCCCTTGCGACCGCGCGCTTCCTCTCCACAGCCGCCGCATTCTGCTCCACGTGCCGCACCGGCAGCGTCTTCTCCAGCGTGTCGGCGAGCGCGCGGTTGAACTCCGTCCGGTGCTTCAAGCAGCGCGTGGGGCCGATCAGGAACGACGTCTTCCCGTCCGCGACGCCGCGCGGGAGAATGCGGCCTTCCGTCACCGACACCCACTCGGACCCGCTGGCGTCCCAGAGCGACAGCCGCAGCAGCACGTACTTGACCACCTGTCCGCTCTCGCGGAACACATCGACCACGACGCCGTCATTCCAGCACCCGTTCCGATCCAACACGTCCACCTCGTCGCCGACCTGGAGCGTCAGTGCGTACTCGACCGACGCGGCGACGCACTGCGCCTCCTCGTTGTCTCTACAAAACTTCAAGCTGTGGGCGACGAGGTCTGCTCGCAGGCTGTGGAACACGGGAATGCGTCTGGAAGCCCGCACCCTCTCGTCTTGCTCGTCGTCGTTCTCGCGAGGAGGGTACAGCCGCTGATACAGAGCTTCAATGCGCTTCGACAGTCTCTCTTCCTGCTCGATCACGGACGAGCACTGGGCGTACACACCCGCGCGCTCGTACACGGTCTGCGCGCACCTCCAGTTGAGCATCGACAGCGGGATCAGCCGCGCAAGCGACGACGCAATCTCGTGCGAGATCTCGTCCTCTTCGACAGCGGATCCGTAGCTCGGCAAGTACGCGACATCGTCCTTGCCGTTTCCCCAGAGCGCCATCGCGATCGGGAGCGACGCGCTGCCTCCTGGCCGACTCTCGGTCGGGTCGTACTCCTCCTCGTCCGTATCCGCGTCGCCATTGCTCTTCGAGTTCTTCTGCTGCTGCTCGCTCTCCAGTTGTGCCAGTACCACCGACTCCTCTTTCCACCGACTCGAGGTCGTCTTGCGGCCGATCGACGCCGGGTGAACGGCCTCAAAGTCCGTCTGCGCACACGTCCACGCACCACTCAGTCAGCCTCCTCGCTCATCCAGCACATACAAACACCGCTCGAGCGCCGCGCACCGTCGGATTCTTTAGGACCCAGGCGCCCCACGCCGCAGGATGGCACTGCTCCAACGGGATCAGCGGGAGCGCGCTCTTCGTGAGACTGGTCGGGGGCGCTTTGACTTTCCGCTTCGATTCATCCACATCGCCACCGCTCCTGTCTCCAGCGCCTGCTGCACCTGCAAGCACCTTCGTGTCGTCGCTTCGATTGCTTTGCTGGCGACGCGACTCGGCTTCCAGCTGGCTGATGTACCGCGCGAAGAGATCGTCGTCGTAGCCGTGAACGAGCTCGTGGTGCGACAGCAGCGCGTCCTGGTCGCCAAAGCCGCGCTTCTTCTCGACCAGGAAGCCGTCGCGCTTCCGCTGCGAGTGGAGGAAGTCCTCCTCTTCCCACACGTCGCGGTAGTGCCGACCGCGCCGCAGTGGGCGAACGCGCGCGCTCGTCGAGTCGCTCGCGTCGCGGAGCATCGCCGCCAGCTGTGCCGTCTCCTGCTCAACGCCTCTGCACGCGCCGACGTTCGCTGCGATGATGTTGGCGCAGCTCTTCCGCGCGCGCTCCAGCTGGTCGAGGTTCTCCTGTCCTAACGGTTCGTAGTACACGTCGCTCATGCTCCAGTCCCACGCGACGCCGCCCTCGCCTGGCGCGGAAGGGTACAGTGCTGCCGAGTCCTGGAAGAGCGGCGAGTCAGGCGCCTCCAGCGCTCCGTTTTGCGGCGCCTGCGCTGCTGTCGCTGCCTGCGGGTCCTGGAGTTGCATCGGAGCGCAGACCCCGTTGCGCTTGGGCTTGGATCTGCTGCTCGAGAACCCGAGGCGCTTGGCGCGCTTGCGCTTGCGTTGTGCGTCAGGGGGCGGCGGTGCGTCATTCCCCTCCTCCTCCTCCTCCTCCTTCGCAGCAGCAGCAGCAGCAGCAGCAGCAGCAGTAGTTGCAGCAGCAGGTCTTGCAGCTGGTGGTTCGTCCGCAGACGCACTACCTGTCTCGTCCGTCGCAGCGTCCGAGTCGTCAGATGCGGCCACCACCTCTTCCTGCACGTTTGTTGCTGAATGGTGGGTCGGATCTGACGGTGCAGCAACTGTGACTGCGAGTTCTGCGGGCTCAACGGTGTCGTCGGCGCCGCCATTGCAGCTGACGACAGCGCTCGAAGCGTTTTGTGGAGGCGCAGGAGACGCAGCTGCAATGCTCTCGCGCGCATCTGCGACGACGGCAGCTGCGGACTCTGTGGCAGCGAGTGGTGGCGGCAGTGGTGCCGGTGCGCGGGCGGCGCTGGCGATCTTGGGCTCCGCCATGAGCCTCCTCCTTCCCTTCTTTTTTTGCGACTTGTGGACCCTCCGCCGATTTTGAATAATCCTGACTTTCGTCACTATCTTGAATTAGAACAGAATATACTGAAATCAAGTCACATCAGAATCTGTTTAGGCACGTGTTGGATAGACCACGACGCGCGGCAAGCAGTTTATAACCGAGATATGTCTAGTCGTCCACTGCCAAGATGACTGACAACGCTTCACACCTTCGACCGCTTCACGTCCACGATCTCCACGTCGTCGTCGTCATCGTCCTCGTCGCCCTTCGTCTCCTCCTCAACCTCCGCTCGGACGCGCTTGTGCGGCGGGTGCAGAACAGTCGCCGGCGTGTCCACGAGCTCGAAATCCGAGTCCTCGTCCGCTTCCATGTCCTCGTCCTCCTTCGACTCGTCGCCAGCCGCAGACTCCGCCGATGACGACTGCTTTGCGGCGTCGAGCTTCTCCACGTCGCCGCCGAGCGCAAACAGCTCGGTCGCCTTCTCGCCGAACGACGCCTCGTCCCGGTGCAGCACGCGGATCGAGCAGCGGAAGTCCTGCGAAAAATCCTCGATCGACACCACCGTGTCGTGGTGGATGCCCTTCCCAGGCAGGTCCACCAGCAGCTTCCCCAGATTCACCACCAGACTCTCTTCCGCATCCTCGCCCTCCTCGTAGATCGTGTTCGAGCCGATCGACACCGTCGGCTCGTTCACGCCGAGCTTCTTCTTCAGCACCTTGTCCACGAGATCGCGCAGGCGCGTCGTGTTCGTGTCGATCGCCAGCTCCAGCATGTGCTTCGAGCACACGTAGCACTTGGGGTTCGGCTTCGAGAGAGACACCGGGTTGAGCAGCACTCCGCGGGAGTCCCATGACCGGTTGCAGTACGTGTAGCTGCACGCCTCGCTCAGCGGCTTGTCCGCGCGCAGGATCTTGAACGCCTCCAGCACCTGGATGCCCGCCACGATCGCATTCGTCGTCGCGATCGCAGGGATGATGTTCCCCGCGATGCCCTTGCAGTTGTACAGCGACTCCATCGGAATCGCGAACACCGCGGCGCGCAGGTTCGCCGTGGCCGTGACGAATTCCATCGCGACCGCGTCGTCCTTGTCGAACTCGTAGCTCCCGAGATGCGCGCGCGCCTGCTCCGACTGCAGCATCTTCACAATGCACGCGAAGAAGCGCTTGACGCACTCCGCGACGCTCCACACGTCGCGGTCGTTCCACACCTTCGCCTGCTCCTGTACGCTCACAGCGGCGAGCGTGAGATTCTGCAGCAGCGTCGCGCCGAGGATCTCCTCGAGCACGAGCGGCTGCGGGATCTTCGACGCAGTCTTGTACACTTTCATCTCGAGCTTCTTGCGGATCTCGAACTCGAAGAGTCCGCGGAAGACGTTCTGCGCGTACACGAGCAGCGCCGCGGGGTCGAACGCCATGCCGTCGGCGCGCGTGACCTGGTCCATGAACGCAGACTTCTCTTCGCCGCTCTGGTCCTCCCACAGCATCGAGTCCTCGGTCTTGCCGAAGAGCAGCTTGTAGCACTCCTTCGCCCACACGATGCAGTGCACCATCTTGTCGGGCGTGCTGCGGATCGTGCAGATCGGATACACCTTCTGCGTCACCTTGTCCGTGCACTCGTAGCACTCGGTCTCGCCCTTCTTGATGACCGAGACCTGGCCGAGGTACCCGGTCGTGCCGCTCTCGATCAGCGGCGTATTCGTCGCGAGGCAGAGGCGGTTCACGTGCTTGCGCGCGTCGACATTGTCGAGCGCGTTGAGCACGAGCGCGAACTGCTGGAAGTAGTCGATGCCGAACTGGCTCGCCTTGATGTTGCCGTGGTGCGCTGTGATGCGCGCCTTGGGGTTGAAGCGCAGCGCGATCTCGCGCGCCACGAGCGCCTTGGGTTGTCCCACGTGGTGCGCGCGGAAGAGGAATTGCCGGTTGAGGTTCGAGACGTCGATCGTGTCGAGGTCGATGAGCTCAATGGTCTCGAAGCCGCTCAGCACGAGGTTCTTGAGCAGCTCGCAGCCTGCACGAGTATGTGGGTGTGCGCAGGGTGGAGGAAGAACAATCAGTATGGGAAGCAGAGAAGGTCAGTCGAACGATCGTCAGCAGCTCACCGATGCCGCCGGCGCCGACCACGAGGATCTTGGCGTTCTGCACCTTGCGCTGCAGGTCGGCGCCCTGCAGCATACGCAAGTAATAAAGAGAAGCTGTATGAGCTGTGGGTCAACACATCTACACACACATGCGTGCTGGAGAGCGCGCGTGTGAATATGCACGCACCAGCGCCGCTGCGAGCGGGTCCTCCTGTTGCGGCGCCATGCTCTCGATGTCTACTTTTGCAAAATCCGCCTCCAGATTTCCAGAACGGGTTTTCTGAAATATGGTGTGAGCCACACCGACAGAAAAAAGAAGAAAGTCGTACTTTGAACGCGTGCCACAGTACTGCTATGGCGAGAACTCATCCAGAAGAGGCCAGTTACGTTGAACAAGCCTCTCGCGTGTAGGGAGCTCTTGCTGGCGGCGGCGGGCGTGCGAGGAGTGTGTGCGCGAAGGGCGCGTTCCCCTCTCAGTTCCTCCCTCCCTCCCCCTCCCCCTCTCGTCCCCCTCTTCCCCCTTCCCTCCACCTCGCGTCCTCGCCCCTCAGAGCCCCGCAGGCGCCGCCATGGACGCCAAGAAGACCGACGCGCTCGTGGACGTCATCCGCGCGATCCTCGGACCGAGCGACCGCAACCTCTCGAAGGAGCGCATCCTGGGGCTGCTCGCGGCCGCCGGCAACGACCCGGACAAGGCCGTGGACCTCTACTTCCAGGCGGAGGCGGCCAACGGCGCCGAGTTCAAGCAGAACGACGTCGAGGGCGACGTGGACGACGACGGCGACTGGCCCCCGGAGGCGGCAGAGCTCAGCGACCTGCTCGGCGGTGACGTCAAGAAGCCGGTCATCCTCGACCTGCTGCGTCGCACGAACAGCAACTTGCAAAAGGCTGTGGAAATCTACTTCGCCGAGCACGGCGCGGACGACGACGACGACGAGAGCGACGAGGACGACGACGACGACAGCGCTGCTGCGGCAAAGGCCACGCCGGGCCACAACGCGCTCTTCCCCGCGCCTGCGTCGCGATCTCCAGCTGCCATAGAGCCGACTGCGTCGTCTGCGGAGCTCCCTCCGACACCTTCAGCGGCCACACCGATCGCCGCGAAGCCCCTCGAGCCACTGCACCAGCCGGTTGTGGTACCTCCGACACCGGTGGCAGCTACGCCAGAGCAACTCGCTGCTGCTCCGGCGTCTACAACTAACCCTGCGAAAGCCGTCGTGGTGGTTGCGGCAGCAGACAGCGAGGCGCTGAAGGGTCCTGGGACGTACGAGGTGACCATCACCGACGGCAAAGTCAGGTGGCAGATTGGAACTGTGTTCGGCCGCGCAGTGGTGCAGTGGGTGGACCCGACCGGCCCCGCCGCGCTTGCTGGCATCCACAAGTCGGACGTGCTGCTCGCCTTTCGCGACTCGGTGGTGTCGGACAAGAACTGCGCAGCGGTGGTGCAGGAGCTGTCTGCCAAGGTGAGTGAACACCTACCAGTCCGGAAGCGTAGTTGCGAATGCTCTTATCTGACGCTCACGCTTCGGTGTCTGTCGTGTGAGTGCAGGAGATCCCAGTTCCCTCGACGCTTATCTTTCGACGCGCTCCAGAGTCTGGAACGCACCAGCATCAGCACCAGGTTCCTGCTGCAGCAAAGAAGGCTGATGTGACGGAGCACCAGAACGGAGTTGCGGCGTCTGCTGCTGCAGCTGCTACTGCCTCTGCGGTGGCCCCTGCGACTCCTGCAGCTCCTCCTACTGAGGTGAAGACTGCAGCGGCAGCAGCACCACCGGCAACTCCTTCTTCCAGTCCCCCGCCCGCCCCAGTCGCGGTGCTCGCAGAGAAGACGCCAAAGGAAGAGATCGACATCGACGAGCTCCCTGATCATCGCAAGGAAGACATCGATATCGACATTGACGACGACCTCCCGGAGCCGCCCAAGAAAGATCCCGTCGCTGTCGTCCCTGAGCAGCCGAAGGATGACATCGACATTGATGACCTCCCCGAACACCACGAAGAAGCAAAACTGGAACCACAGCTTCCTGCGGTGCCGGAAGGTGTCGAGCCGGTGGCAGCGGCAGAGGTTGCAGTTCCGACTGTTCCCGATGAAGATATCGTGATGGAGGAGGCTGCTGAGGACGATGCTCTGCTTCTTGAGAAGGTGGAGCCAAAGTACGGTCTCCAGACACTCTGTCGCGCGGTGGAGGCGATGGTTGAGGCGATTGGCGACACGTCGGTGGAGTTCAAGGTGATCGTGGATCTGCTGCTGCTGGCTGAGTTCAGCCTGGATCGCGCTGTGAACAACTTTCTGAACGAGGATCGCCTCGCGAGTGACTTCCGGCGCGTGATCGGCTACAAGTGGAACCCTGCGAATCCGTCCGCCTGCTGGGGCGGCAGCGTGTATGGGGCGACAATCCCGGCGGGGCCACTGGGACTCACCGTCGAGAACATTCTGGAGGTTCGTGTTTGTCTGTTGCTGCCGTGCGCTCTAGTGTGATCGAGACGTACTCACTCGACTGCTTTGTGTGTGAACGCAGCGAACGATCGTGGTGGACATCAAGCCAGGTGGCTCCGCTGAGCGTGCTGGAGTGAAGCGCACTAGTTGGCTTGTCGCGCTGAACGGGGTGGAGATCACGCGCCTGACCCACAAGGAGACACTGCGCATGATCGAGACGGCGTCGCGACCGTTGCAGCTGCAGCTCATCGTTGTGCCGCAGGACGAGTACAAGATCCTCCGCAAGCAGCTCTCGATGAACATTCGACAGCAAAAGACGGAACGGCCCGTCCCCGAGCAGGACCGCATGTCTTTCCGTGTGTTCCAGCTGAAGATCCATCAAGCCGTGCTGGTTTTCCCGAAGGCGGTCGCCGTTGCGCTGTTCCAGTACTTGAGCACGGAGGAGTACCACCCGCCGACTCTCGACAGTTCGTATCCGAACCCGCTGAACCAGTTCATCGCGTCGTCCGAGGAATGGGAGCGCATCTTGCTCCAGGAGACGCGACAGATGCAGGAAGAGCGCAGTGGCGAGATGTGCACGGAGCGACGCTTCCTGCTCAACCTCTTCTCGCAGATCCACGAGTACGATGACAAGGGCGAAAGCACAGTCATCCGCACGATCCAGTTCCTCGGGTGGCTCGCAAAGCGCGCTGCGGAAATGAAACAGTTCGCGTCGAGCAAGGCGGCGATGCATGGGACTAAGTCCGGCACCATCGGTCTCTTCGAGCAGCGGTACACGCTGCTACTGAGCGTGATCCTGCACGTGTTGGAGAGTCTCTCGATCATCGAGAACCACGCGACGTGGGACGTGATGGTGAGCGCGTTCAAGATGGTGATCCTCTCGCTCGCACCCAGCGATGTGGACTCGTTCCTCGTCCCGATGATGGCGCGTCACAGCATCAGCTCGAGTCCGACCGCGCGCATCGTGCCCATTTCGCTCGTGGCGATGGTGTATCCTCACGTGAGCGAGGACGTGCCGGTGCAGCTGCGCGGGATGTTCGAGCGCATGTGCAGCGACGACAACCCTCTGGTCCGCCGCGCGGTGACGTCTGTGATCGCCGATCTGGCGACAGCGACCGGTCCATCTGCGGCAGCGTGGACGGTGGGGCTGCTGGAGCGAGCCACGGCGGACAGCCACGACATCGTGCGCATCTTCGCTGTGAAGAGCTGCATCCAACTGGCGACGAATCTCCGCGGCATCCTCAACTCAAAGCCGAGTGTGACGAGCGACGAAGCCGAGCAGTCGCTGCGACTTCTGTACATTCAGATGGTGCCGATGGTCAACACGTACGCATCGGACTCGTCGTGGCAGGTGCGCTTGGAGGCCGCGCGTACGCTTCCAGCGTTCTGCCGCGCGTTTGGCGGCGAGTACACGGACATCTTCGTGGACCACTTCGTTGCGATGGTGCGCGACCCGACTGTGGAAGTGCGCAAGGCATGCGCGGAAGGCGGGTACTTGCTGAGCGATGTGCTGGTCGAGTTGGCTCTGCGGAGAGAGACAAGCGGCGCGGCTGGCGAAGACGAGTGGGAGGAGCTGAAGCGACTGTCGCTGAAGGACAGCACGGACGAGCGTGTGATCGCCGCGCAGGTGAAGATCATGCGGTCGGTGCTGCCGGCGACGTACCGGCTCGCGACGGACGTGTCCGTGGCGGTCCGCCAGGCGCTCGCAAAGACCGTCGGCAAATCCTTGCAGCTTGTCGGTGGTGCGTACTACAACGATCTGGTGCCGATCTTCGCGGAGCTGCTGGACGACAACCAGGACGCGAACGTGCGCGCCGCGCTGCTGGAAGAGGTGGTCCGGTACTTCGACAGTTCGTCGGAGACGATCGGGTCGATGGTCTTCCCAGTGCTGCACTCGCTGCTCGTGTCTCCGCAGTGGCGCGTGCGCGTGAAGTTTGTGCAGTGCGTCGCGTCGTGGGCCGCACGCACAGATGGTGCAGTGGTGCCGCTGGAGTTTGCGGACGGGTGTCTGCAGCTGCTGTCGGATCCGGTGCACGACGTGCGTGCGACTGTGTGCAGCACGTTGCCGGTGTTAGTGAAGTCGTTAGGTAGGGAGTGGCTCGCGGAGAAGGGCGTACCGCGCATCGCGGAGTGCTTGAAGGCGACGTTCCACGGTCGCGTGACGGGTCTGGCAGCGCTGGAGCTGCTGGCGAGCGAGCTGAAGGAGATCGAGAAGCTGCGCGAGGTGGTGGAGAGCGTGGCGGAGGAGTGCAAGTCGAAGACGGCGAACCTGCGCTTCCGCGCGCTGCGCACGCTCGGCGTGCTCGTGCCGGTGCTCAACGACCCGAGCACGACGGAGAACACATTAGAGATCGTGTGGGACTTGGCGCGCGCGGAGCGGGAGGCCGACCCGGACGTGCGCGAGGCTGCCGAGACGGTGCGCGTGGTGCTCGAGGCGCTCGTGGGCTGAGGTTCCGTGTCTATTTTGCAGCAGAAGTTAGGCCTTCCTCCTCCTCCACCTCCTCCTTCTTATGACGATGAATATTCGACTGCGCGACCTAAGAAGCCTATGTGTTGTGTGTCGAGTGTCGAGTGTCGAGTGCAGTGTCGAGTGTCGAGTGCAGTGGTGATGATTCGCGTCAAATGGTGTCGCTACAGCAGCATGTAACGTTTTGAGTTCAGATTTCTGCCTCGAGGACTTATTCACTTCCTCGTGTGACGCGACCAACCTCGGAGGTCTGCTCACTTTCCTCACTCGCGCTTTGGCCACACAGCCGCCGCCACCACCACAATGACGGAGGCTGTGAGCCCCGATCCGTCGGCGGGAGCCGCCTCCTCCCCCGCGCACGTCGCCTACGTGCGCGCGTCAGCGGCGTCTTCTTCGGCGTCCGCCAGGGACTCGCGCGGTGTTTCGTGCGTCGACACCGCGGATGCGCGCGAAAAGCTCCTGGAGATGGCACCGCAAGAGCGCGCGCGGCTGTTCCTGCGCCTGTACGGGCTGCTGGGCGGCTACTCGCTGCTCGCGGCGCTGCTGCTCGTGCTGATGACGTACCTGAGTTTCTTCGCGGCCACGATGGACGACGGCGGCGCGACGCCCGAGTTCGTCGGGTGTCGCTCCTGGGCGTACGGCGACGGCTGCGGCCTCTGGGGGATCGACTGCCGGCCGTTCGAGACCGGGTGGTCGGCCTTCCGGTGTCCAACGAAGTGCAACCTCGGTACCGTTCAGTCGTTGGAACAACTTGGAATGTGGTGGTGGACTGATGAGACTTTGCTCTGCTCGGTAGATGGAGACTCATCGCTCGTTGTCTACGGGTCGGGGCCGTACAGGTGTGCATGCAGGGTCGTCTTCCTCATTGAGTGCTCACGGGACTACCGCTCTAACTGACCGTTCCGTCGCGTTGATCTCATGGCAGAGCCGACTCGCGCATCTGCCGCGCAGCCATCCACGCGGGAGTGATCGGGTCGAACGGCGGCTGCGGCTTCTACAAGTACTCGGGCTCGGCAAACGCGTTCCACGCCTCGACTGCGAATGGTGTCTCGACCCGAGAGTTCCTGTCGTGGTTCCCCAAGACGATCGAGTTCAAAGCCGGCCCGAGCTCCAACTGCACAGACCTGTCGTGGGGGATTATGTCGGTCGGTGTCGTCGCGCTCTTCGGCTACGCGCTGCTGCCGCGAACGAACCCGGCGATGCTCTTCTACGTGCTCGTGGGCTGGGGCTTCATGTACGTGCGCATCGTCGGGCAGCCGTCCAGCGTCGACTACAAGGGCATCGCCATCAACTCGTTCGCCGAGGTGTTCGTGCTGCTTGCCGCGAGCCACTTCGTCTATCGCGTGGGACCAGCGCATACGTTCCGCGAGTGGCGACAGCTGCCGGTGAGGCGCCGCGTGGTGCTCTGGGGACTCTGCTACGTAGTGCCGTTCAACACGCTGCTGCACATGAACTACTTCACGTACCTGCCGTGGCTCAACATCGACCTCGGCGGCTACCAAGAGACCGAGTCCAACACCGGGTCGTACGTTGCGCTGGCGATTGGCGTTGTCTTCGTGCTCTACTGCGCGTGGGTGTTCCTGCGGCAGCTCTGGCGACTCGGCGTGTGGCAGCGGTATCTGGCGGTGTACGCGGCGATCGTGGTGTGGGTCGTGCTCACGTGGGGGCTCTTCAACTCGACCTACTTCCACCTGCATCACACGATGCTCGGCGCGATCCTGATCCCGTTCACGCGCTTCCCGACGCCGCTCGCGGCTTTCGCGCAGTCTGCTGCGCTCGGAGCGTTCGTGCAGGGCTACGCGGCGTGGGGGTGGGCCGCCTACCTGACGGTCATGTGTACGTACTGTTGTGCTATGTGTCTTGGCGGCTGCTTGATGCACTTGGACAAACTAACCGGTGCCTCTGTTGCGACAGCCACCTACTACGCCATGGACAGACCGAAGGTGCCGCCCGTGGTGCTCAACGTGACAGTCAACTCGGCGAATGTGTCGTGGTCCCCGCTGCACGATGTCGACGGCTACTCGCTGCGGATGAACAAAGTGGAAGTGTACCGCGGCTTGGACACCACCGCGACGATCTCCTACCTGCAGCCGAACATGACATACTTTATCACGGTGGCAGGTGTCGCGAGCTGGGGGACGAACGGCCAAGACGGACCGACGGCCAATTTCACGACACTAGTAGGCTAGAACGATGACTGTTTACTTGGTAGACGTACCGAGCGTTTGCTTCGTCTGCTGCGCTTACTCGAACACTTGCGTCAGCACCTCTAGCTCGCGCTTGAGCGTCCTCGTCCACTTGCCGCTCAGCGGGTCCTGCGCGTACTTGGCGCTGCGGTACTCGAACGGATACGTCGCACGCAAGCGGGCGGCGTCTTCGAACATCGCCTGGACAACCGCGTTGACATTCGTGTCGGAACGGGCGGCGAGGTCGCTGTCGAACACACGCAGAGCAGCACAACAGGGACCATCGTTGGTCAGCGAGAACACCACTATCAACATCATGACATACACCTTCAGCGTCGCACCGGAAGTACTCGTTCTGCTTCGCGCCGAGCTGGTGGAGCTTCCTCACGGGGACCGATAGCTCGCGAATGCCGGCGAAGAAGTCCTCGTACATGAGCTGCTTCGACGGCAGCGCCTTGCTCCCGGAGAACACGTGCGCGATCCACTTCGCCTGCAACTCGAAGCACAGGAACGGCAGGTTCTTGAACGGCAAGCCGATGAACGCCACGTCCGGTTCCTCAATCGAGAAGAGCTGCTTGTAGAGCGGCGCGAGCGCGTGGCCGGCGCTCGTCACGCGCTGGAGCTCTTCCATGAGAGAGGTGTCGACCACCGTGTCGTCCGCGAGAGATGCAGACGAGATGCTCGGAAAGAGCATGCCCGGCGGGATGAAGTCCGAGACCGAGTAGCGGTACCCGGTGCAGTACATGAGCACGTCCGGCGCCTCCAACGTCGAGTTGTCTGTGAACACGACCGAGCCATCTGGCGCGATGCGGTCGATCGGCGGCTTGAGCGTGCGCTTGTCGAGTATGGACAGCGGCGCCTCCGCTGCGTCGTGGCAGGACACGATCACTTGCTTGGCGCCGGCGTCCACGAGCTCGAGCGAGATATCCTGTCCGGACGGCCCCCTCCCGACCAGCAGCAAGCTCTACACGAACACGTCAGTCGTCCGGACTCAACACGCTCCGTCCGTCGCCGCTCTCAGCACTCACCTTGCCGACGAAGGCGCCAGGCGTGCGGTAGTTGTGCGAGTGCAGTGTTGTGCCCTTGAAGTGCTCGCTGCCCTTGATCATCGAGAAGAACGGCTGCGAGAAGTGGCCGTTGCACACCAGCAGCTTGTCGAACTCCTCCACGTAGCTCTCCGCCTGCTCCGAAGTGCGGGTCACGCTCAGCTCCCAGCCAGCGTCAGTCTTGGTGACCCGCGTGACACGCGAACTCAGACGCAGGACGTCGTCGACGCGGAAGTGGCACGCGTAGCTCTGAAGGTACTGGAGCACGTCGCGATGCGACGGGAAGCTGCGCAGTCCTGGAGGGAACGGGAAGTCGTCCAGCTGCATCACGGCGGTCGGGAGGTTCGTGTGCAGCGACTGCGAGTCACATGTCAGCAGCAGCTTGGCAGCTGAGGAGCATTCGTGAACTCTGCGCTGCGCACCTCGTACATGGACGCGTCCGAATTGGTGTCGGCGTCGTATTTCCATACGCCGCCGCATGCCGCCGCCGCTTCGAAGACGACGACGCTGTGACCGGCGGCGCGCAGCACCTTGGCGGCGACTGCAGACAGAGCGCGTGAGAGAGCGCGTAAGTAAGGACACTGGCGACTGCGCAGAGCGACTGTGGTGGGAGCAACGCACTGATGCCGGCCGCGCCGCCGCCGATGACTCCGACGCGCACGCTCGCCATCTGATCTGCTGCGTGCGTCCTGCGAGGCGAAAGCGATAATGAAGATGAGCGCAGAGACCCGCCGTCACGCGATCCGTGCATCCATCATGATTGGCCAATTGGATCTACGCTGCTGCTAGTCTCACTCAGTCCTTGGCCACCTTGGTGGACGTCTCCATGTCCTCGACGAGCCGCGCACCGTGCTTCTTGGTGAGGCGCTCCGTGAGCATCTCCTTGAAGTCGTTCATGATGGCGTTCTCGCGTTGCTGCTTCTCCTCGAAGTTGATGAGCGCGAGTGCGCGCTTCTCCTCCGCCGAGTACACCTGGTTCTCCTTGCGGATGCGGATCGCGTTCATGCGCGCGTGGCGGCTGCCGCTCATGACGTACCCGAGGTTCTCGAGGTTCTCGATCTCCGGGCCGTTCCAGCCCACCTCGCCTCGCCGCGGGATGCGCATGTTCTTCTGCACGAACTGCGCGATGGCCGCGCCTTCGCCCGGCAGCAGCGCCTTGCCGTAGTTCAGCGACGCGCTCGCAGACTCCTCCGCCTCCAGGAGCGGCTGCGGCCCGACCACCTCGTCCTCGTCCTCGTCGCCGCGCGCGCCCTGCACCGCGGCTTTGAACTTCTCGGCCTCGCGCCGCTCGTCGGCGTCCATCTCACTCGCCTCGCTCGCTTTACGCGCGCGCTTGTGGCTGGCGCTCGCATCCGACTCGCTGTCAGAGGAAGAGGAGGAGGACGACGAGGATGACGAACTCGACGAGCTGGGCGAGCGGCGTCGAGACCGGTGGCGACTGGACTTCTTACTGCGGCTGCTGCGACGCGACTTGGAGCGCTTGCGGGACGACTCCTTGCGGCTGCTGCGCTTGCGCGACTTGCGGCGACTCGACGACGACGCCTTGGCGGACGACTTGCGGCGTCGGCGGTCGCGGCTGTCGTCCGAGTCGCTGCTGCCGTCCGATTCGCTGTCTGAAGAGGATGCGGGGGACGCGGCACCGCGTTTCGGCGACGGAGACGGCGAGCGCGGTGCCTTCTTCTTCTTCTTCTCCTCGGTCTTCATGGGCGGGGGGCTCGGGATCCCCGCCCAGATGCTGAACACGATGCCGTCGCGCTCGCGCTTGCGCTCGTCGAAGAACGAATCCGACTCGTCGTCGCGGAAGCGGCCGCGGCCGCCCGAGAATCCCCCAGAGCGCCCGCGCCCCGCAGAGCGCGAGCGCGAGCGCCGGCGGCCCTCCGACGGCCCGTACCTGCTGCTGCTGCTGGCGCCGTTCCTGCTGCGGTCATCCGGACGGCTGCGCGGCGCGTCGGGCGAGCGGCTCCGGCTCCGGCTCCGGCGGCCGCGCCAGCTGTCAGTCTGCGCGCGGCTGCGGCGGGCGGGCGAGCGGCTGCGGCGGCTGCGCGCGCTCGGCCGGCGCCCGCGGCTGCTGCTGCGACTGGCGCTGCGCATGCTTGACGATCGGTTCTTGGCTCTTCGTGGCTGGTGCCGAAATTGACTCCCGCATACAAAAACGAAGATTAGAAATCCAAAACCTACCAACCTACTGAGCAACACGCCTCCGTCCTGCCGACTTGATCAGCACGCTCTGCCGAGCACATCGAGAGACGATAGCTATTGTGCTCGATACGCAACGGAGACGGTGAACACCAGTCAGACCCGCACTCACGACCCACTCGCCATCTCTTGGCAATACCCGTCTATTGTCTTGCTCGGAGGCTGTTTGTCCCGTGATGTGATGCCAGGCGCATCACTCGACACCCACATCGCGTCACTCCGCCAGAATGCGCCGCACGTAATCGATGCGGCCAAAGTGCTCCTCGTTGATCTTGAGCGCGATGGTTTTGCGCAGCTGCTTGACGTGCTCGTCGCCGCGGATGTCGTCCAGGAACGCCAGCACGGCCTCGAACTCGCGCTCGATGCCGGCGACCGCAGTCAAGAGCTTCGTCTTGTCGATTGCGACGTACTGCGACTTGCGCTTGGCGGACTTGTCGCCGCCGCCAGCAGCAGCAGTAGCAGAGACGGCCGCCTCGCCGCCTTCACCCTGCAACTCTTCCTCCTCCAGGCGCTGCAGCTCGGCGTCCACGTCGTAGCTGTCCCACTTCGTCTTGAGTTTGTTGCCCTGCGAGTCAAAGTGGTAGTCTGAAGCGCCGCATCAGTTGGCTGCTACGAAGTAGCTTACTACACTGCACTCCATCAGCGGACACTCGAGGTCATCATTCACACGTACACGAGTTGAGCGTGGACTCGGTCGAACCCTCCGCCTCTTCCGCGCCGCCACGCTCGTCGTTGGCCATCGTGTCCTCTGCCTGGTTCGCCAAGTGCAGCAGCCGCACGGCCACCTCCGCTACGATCAGCTCCACCTTGCGCAGCAGCTTGAGCGCCTGCTGCCTCTCACTTCGACGCCTGCGCATCAGTCGCTGCAGTCGTCAGTCAGACCGTCTTGTATCAAGCTGCAGGTAGGTACATGGTACATAGCCACACACTCTGAGCGCTTCCACGCCAAGTACGCGACCGGGACTGCGGCGAGCGCGGCCGCCACGGCCACCGCCGCCGGCTGCCACCTCGAGTTCGTCGTGGCCATTTCCACCAACTTGCTGAAATGACACACGTTGGTGCTTGCGTCACTAGAGGCGGTCTTATACTGATCGCATACGAATTTGATACCGTCAACAACTGTCATTTTCCTTCAAAATCACAATTTTGAAAAATGGGCAAGAAGACCAACTGGAGTCCGGCGGAGGACCTCGCGCTCTGCCGCGCATGGCTCGCGGCGGGCGACGCTGTCGGCCACTCCGCGGGCTACTCCAGGGCGGCGACCTTCTGGGGCGTCGCGCACCACATCTTCCACGCGGAGCTGGAGACCGCGGTGGAGCGGGGACACAACGGACTCAAGATCCGCTGGACGCGCATCAACCGCGACGTGCAGAAGTTCGCGACGATCGTCCAGGAGCTGCAGGACCAGCACCGTAGCAGCAACAACACCACCGGCGGGAACAGCGAGGATGGAGAGGACGACGAACAGCAGCGCGTGGAGGACGCCAAGGAGCGGTTTTTCAAGCAGTACGACGGCAAGTTCCACTTCGAGGCGTGCTGGAAGCTGCTGCGCCTCTCGCCAAAGTGGACTCAGCTGCTCGCGAGTGCCGCCAGTACAGGTGCGGCGACAGCGTTAGCGACGCCACCTCTGACGACTGAGGTGGCGGCTGCTCTTGCCAAGAATGTTGCTGCTGCCAGTGTCGTTGCTGCGGCTACTGCTGCTCTTGCTGCTGCGAGTACTCCGTCAGCGCCTCCGCCAACCCAGCCTTCCCTGGCCATGGAGACTATGGTGCGGCTCGAGGATGCTGCGGAGGCTTCCGCTACCGTCGGCAACACTTCCATCAGAAACAACAACACCAGCATCAGTAACGACAGCAAAAACGTTGACGAAAGCAACAACGGCAGCAACGATAGCAACGCCAACAGACTTCATGCCAGCATCATCAGCAACACCACCAACAACGTCAGCAACATCACCAGCCATGACAACAGCAACGGCAACAACACCGTCAGCAGCAGCACCACCACCAGCAGCAGTATCACCAGTACCAGTGGTAATGGGAACCCCAGTGGCGGCGAAATTCCCCGTAAACGCCGTGCGACGACGTACCTGCCAGAGCTTCCAGAGCGCGGCCCGACCCAGCAGCTGCAGGAAGTGACGAGTTGCCTCGTCGACGAGATGAGGCGCCGCAACGAGCTGCTCGAGGAGCAGAACGCAATCGCGCTCTTCCGTCTCAAAACCGACGAAATCGAAGACGAGGCGCGCGAGTACTTTGAGCTGTTACGCCGCAGGTACATGAAGCGAATGCGTGCAGCTGTGGAGCGCAGCAACAGTTCTAGCGTCCAGAGCAGGAGTGGCACTCGCATCGAGACGTCGTCTGCTGCTCCTGCTGCTGCTGAGGACGACTCGCTTACTGCCAGCGAAGGAGAAGGCGAGGACGTCAGCAAGAGAGTCCCGCAGACGCATGACTTGCAGCAGCAGGGGCGTGAGAGTGCAGACGGCGGTGCACAGACGGCGACAAGCGCGGTGTAGTTAGTTAGATTGGTCTGATACTATGTTTTGTACATGACTGAAATCCTGGTTCAATCCTGGCTCTTACAGGAGCCAGGATTTTGTGTGAAGTATCAAAGTAGATACTTTAGTATCATCCCCAACTGCAGTACTGTAGTCCGCACAGATGGCTGCTCCTGTGCTTGCACGCGAGCTCGAGGGCGACAGCGACCAGACCGCACCGGCAACCTGCGCGCAGCTGCTCCACCAGCAGTTGCTCCCTGATGGCATCGGCGCACTCGCTGGCGCTCTGCTGCAGCGCCACGCGGAGGACGCGGCCGCCGACATCGAAGCACTGCTCAGCGCCTGCGAACAGCTTCCGGCGACGACCGAGGTGCTCCCGCTGCTCGTGGCTCTCGCTGACGCCTCTGCTACGTTTGGTGCCGCACTTTCAAGCGAGGATGAAAACGCAGATAGCGCTGGCTGCACTCGGCACTCGGGAGACCGAAAGGCACTCACGACCTGCTCTCACGCAGAGTGCGCACCAGCGAGCATGAGTGAGCAGCACGCGAGCAGCAACAACAGTAAAGCGGCCTGGACGCAGTTTCTTCGCCTTTCGACAGCACTCGACGACCACCGATTCGACTCGAAGACCGGCCGGAAGCTCAGTGTGGCGGTGGCGCTGGTGGCGAAGCAGCAGCAGCGGATCTTGACGCTGGTGCGAGGAAGCGACGACGCGACGCAGGACCCTGACACCGACACACACGAGAAGCGCCGGCTGCAATCACTGGCTAAGAAGATGGAGCAGTTGGCGACTCGAGCACTTGTTACGGCGCACGGTGCCGACGACAGTGCTGGCTCCGATTGCATCGGCGCTTCCTCCGAACCAGCTCTAGTGTTTGCGGGTGGCGCAGCGGCAGACGTGATCATGAGTGACGCAGCGCTAGAAAGCTACCTGCTGGCGAAGAAGGCGAGCTCTGCAGCTGCCGTGCAACCCGGGGATCAATTCGAGAAAGACCGCGAGCTCCTCGGTGGTGACGAGAAGCCACTCGTTCATGCCCAAGACACGCACCTTGCTTACTTCAAGAGACTACTTCGAGCTGTGTCAACGCCAGTCGCCGCCTCGAAGGATCTCGTCACATTCGACATGGTGCAGCACGCTCTCGACGAGTTGTCGCTGGTTGGGAGTGCGCGGGTGCTGGGCATCCAGACGTCGTTCCTGCTCTCAGCCCAACTTCGATCGAAGCACGCCATCGTCCAGCAGGACACGACGATGCGAGAACATCTTCTGAGACAGACACTGCGGGAGTTCAACAGCCTCACGATGGACGGCGCCGACACGGACAAGAGTCTCCGCGCGTTGCTGCGGCTCGCAGGCTTCGTCCCGACGGTGATACTGCGTGAGATTGTCGACAGAGCGGTCGCGACCCCTCTACACGTCCACACGTATGTCCAAGTCTTGAAGTTGTGCCCACTGCTCGTAGAGTGGAGCGATGACAACTCCAAGTCGCCGGTGATCCTTCGCGAGTTGAAGCGAGCACTCTCCGATCTGCTGTCACAGCACGACGTGTTCGAGGCGCAAGGGCAGCACTTGCTCGACCTCATGTGCTCTCTAGCTCAGCTACTGACCGGAGACGCAAGTCAACAAACAAGTGGCGATGCGGAGGCTCAACAGAGGCGAGTCAATGGAGGCATCGTCAATGTCCACACCTTGATTCAAGAAGTGGTTATGCCGGCGTTCCCAGCTGCTTCCTTGATCGGCAGCGCGCGAGAGGCTCCATCCGCCAACTCCACTGTCCAAGTCGCCGACTACTTTGTGTTTCTGCGTGACTTTGTCCACGCTGCAGTTGGTGACTCTCGCTGGAGGGCGTCGCGATCCGGCATCCAGACGCTCCAAGAGTTACTCGCAGCGCTTATGACAACTTACGGAAAAGCAAGTTCACAGCCGATCCTCGATGACTGCCGAATCGATCTTGCAAACACGCTCCTGTTGACGATCCGGGACATCCTGATCTTCCTCTCCACGCTACCGCGATCCGACGTGCTCAGGATCTTGGAGAAGAGTGTGCAAGGGATCGAAGGGGAGCTGGACGAAACGATCCTGACTCTGATCGACGACAGCATCTCGCTCGGTGCGGCCGAAGACATCCTCCCGCTCGGCGCGACCGACAACACATTCGCGAGATGGAATGAGTTCGCCGTGCTGCTTCGTCACCAGGCTGGAGTTCAGCATGCGCACGACATCATCATTGACGTCGATGCCTGCCAAGCCAGCCGCATCATTCGGTTGTTACTCTGGAGAATGCTATGGAAGAGTCTCGGTTGCACCGACCAAGAAGATTCGCGTCGGCATGAAGGCTCGACTGTGCGATGTGGCGAGCGGGAATGGGCAGTATTGGCCGCGTATGCTCGGATTCAGGCGGTCCCTGAAGGAGATGTCGGCAATCCAGTCGAGACGCGTGGGGTAAGCTGCTCGGGGTCAGCGCTGATCGTGAAGGAGTTGGCACACGTGATGCTCTTCTGCCGCGCTTCTCTGTCCACATGCTTGATCGAACAAGTGCTACCGACGCTGACGGAGTTGGTACGGCCGTCGCGAGTTCAGCAGCTGAGGACCCCGGAGCAGTTGGTGTCTCGAGACGCGAGCGGGACGACGCCAACAGCTGGATTCTGCTGCGAGCTGCCTGTGTCACACGCAGTCGTGCAGCTCGTGTCGAGATGCTGGAGCTCGCTTGTCTTCGACATGAAGGAAGGTTCGAGTGACCAAGATCACAAGCCCGTGCTGAACACTGTTCACCACTTCCTTGTCGCGTCCGACTGGGCGATCTCGGACGCGAAGACTTCGCCGAGTGGCCTCCTGAGCTGTCTCCAGTGGATCTGCTACATCGCATGGGTGCTCTCGTGCAGCCGCATGGCGTATCTGGAGTCTTGCGAAGTGATCCAGAGTCAGCTGAGCGTGCGTTTGCTTCGAGTGCTGCATCTGCTGAGCGAGGTGCACGTCACGGAGGAGGACGACGCCACGCGCAGCCAGCACTTTGCGGCGTCCTGGGTCGCGATTCTCCCACCGACGTCGTACGAGCAAGCGTGCACTTTCATCTCCAGCATGCGAAGCGAGTAAGGACACCGTGGTGATCATCAAAATTTGTTGTTGCGCTGCAGTTCGTTCTCGTCACTCTCAAGCGCGAAGGCAACCTCGCATCGCTTACGTGCAAGCGCTTCCTCATCCCTCACCTAAGCGCAGAGCTCGTCGACAATGTGGTTGGAGAGAATGTGGTGCGGGTCCACCTCGTCACGCGCCTGCTTGAACTGGTCAAGTGGGTAGCGTCGCTTGAGGCGGTCGCGCATCTTCTGGCGCTCGACCGGGTCGCGCGGCCACTCGATCTTCGCCCAGTGCTCCGTGGCTCCGTACGGTTCCATGAAGTCTCGGTACATGGCGTAGAACTCGTGGAAGCGCTTCGTGATGGCGCGACGCGCGTTTGCCTCCGCAGTCGGGAGGTACAGGATCACGCCGACCCACGAAAACACCTGATCAGGGTTCGCCGACGCCGACGGACTCATCGACGACTTGCTCGCGGCAGTCCAGCGCTGCTCGATCGGCGCGTGCGCGGGGATGTCCTCCGCGTCGATACGCTTGAGCAGCTTCTCCATGAAATCCAGCTCGAGCGTCCCGTGCGTCGGGAACGACACTTCCTCCACGTGCTGCTGCCCGCCGCAGTCGAAGCCGATGATATCGTCCGACAGCGCGACGCGGTACCCCTCGCTCAGCTTCCAGAACTGCTTCTCCGCCTCGTTCACGCGAATCACATGCTGCTTGTCCAGCGGGTTGATCTCCAGCAGCTTGTCGCGCAGCTTCGTGAAGCTCCAGTCCAGGTAGTCCGGCTCGGGGTTCCCGTTCTTCAGCTCCAAGTACAGCTTGCGCGGCGCCTCAAGGCGAACCGCGTCGCTATGCTGCACGGGCGGATACAGCGTGTCGCTCGCGGGCTCTGAGTCGTCCATGCGACGGCACTGGACGACCACGACAGCGTCCGTGTACGGGATCCACATGTAGCGGAGGTGCTGGAACTCCCTGAGCCACGCGGCGTGGTGCGGGCGGATCTCGTCGATCGTGGCCACGAACGTCTTCTCCGCCAGGCGGTGCATCGGCACGCACTGGAGCGTGATCTTGGTGACGACGCCGAGCGCGCCGAGCCCGCACTTGGCGAGCGCGAAGAGCTCCGGGTTCTTCGTCTCGCTCAGCACCATCACACCCTTCGCGGGCGTCACGATCTCCATCTCGACGATCTGGTCGTCGATCGGGGGGATGCCGGCGCCGGTGCCGTGACACCCCGCCTGACAGATCCCGCCCACCTGCTGGTCGCGGATCGACGCCACGTTCTGCATCGTCATGCCGTGCGTGCGCAGCTTGTCCAGCAGCTCGCCGACGATGTGGCCGGCTTCGACCGTCACCTGCAGCTTGTCCTTGTCGACGTTGAGCACCTTGTCGAAGAGCGCCATGCTCATCAGCGCCTCGTTCCCGCTCTCCGCAGTGAGGCGGCCGGAGAAGCCCAAGCCGTTCGGCGAGACACCCGCGCCCATGCAGCGCAGCTTCTGGCGCTTGCCGTGATACTCGTGCAGCAGCCGCTCGACGTCCGCCACGGTCTCCGGCACGTAGAACTGCCGCGGGCGGCACTCGTGCGACGCCGACCAGTTCACCAGCACGGTGTCGCGGTCGCCGGGCTGCTGCTCAGCGCGCGCGTCGGCGCCGAGAGCGACGCCACCGGCGGTGGCGGCAGCCAGCGCCAGCGCCAGCGCAGTCGCGACGCGGAAGCTCGCGGCGTTCTCGTCGCCCCCGGGGGATGACGTGGCGGCGACGCTCACAGCGGCGCGTTGCGATGCGCGGCGAGCGCTGAGGGGGCGGCGCGCGGCGGCGAGCGAGCGGAGAGCGGCGGTGCGGAGCATCACGACAACAAGATTGACGTAAAAGACAGAGTGAATAACCCGCTGAATAACCCCATTTGAATGGGACGGATCGCAAGGCCTTTACACAGCTGATGATGATGGTGCTGGCGAAGTGCTCCGCAAACACAGCACGCGCTCGGGCGCATGCTCCGCGGTTCTCGCTGGCTAAATGCTTACAGCGGGTTCACGGTCTGGAAGAACTTGACCGCGGCGTGCCACGCCTCCATCACCGCCTTCTTCGTCGCCGGGTTCTCCAGGTCACCGCGGTGCACCCAACCGTGCTTCTCGGTCGGGAACTCGAGCACGTTGCTCTGCGCGCCGATGTCGCTGCGCGCCGCGAGGATCTTGTGCACACTGCCCTCAGGCTTCAAGAACGCTGGGTCGTCGCCGGCCGCGAGCAGCAGCTGCGGCACCTTCACGCGCTCCGCCAGCTTGTCCGCGGCGCCATCGCCCTTGAGCAGGTTCTCCACGATCCACGTCGGGTGGAACGACACGTGGCCCGTGACGAGAGGCTCCGCCGACGCCGTGAGCGTGGCGCCGACCCAAGAACCCCAGCAGTAGCCGTACGATGCAATGCGCTGCACGCCCACCTCCGTCTTCAGGTACTGCACCG
>JAASGA010000201.1:0-29259 GCA_023334105.1 Globisporangium nodosum
CTGATCTTATTGGTCTTTATTGTGCTGATAATAGCCAATCAAATAGGCCGCGATTGATGCTGGCTCTAAAGGTGTCGCGCGGACAGTAATCCGGCAGCGCTGGGTTATAATTAGTAACCCGCGCGTGTAACCCCGTTACACGCACCCACAGGAGTGCCAGGAGCCGTCGTCGCAGGTTGACTTTGACCGAGACTTGGAGGTTGACGAGCATTTGGCGGGCGATGCTGGCCATCATCCTTGAAGTCACTGCAGTTCGCCCAGGGTGCTTATACGATGTTGGTCATAGGGTCTTGAGTACTACGAGCGAGATATCGAGCTCAGGTGCGTTCTGGAGCACTGACTTCGACGACTTGACGTTCGCAGACGCGAGGCACCTTTCAAAGTACATTTGGTTGAGCGCGGGAAGTGGAAGGCGTTCGTTAACCAGGCGTGTACCCGGGCCCTCCCGAGTTACGCAGCACTGAAGTGAGGAAGCGTGCAAGTGCACCTATCACAAGGATTCCTGTCTCAGAGACGGAAGACGAAGAAGACGTTAAGCAAGTTTAGCTCCAAAACCAGATTTTGTATACTATACTAAATCTAAGATGCCTACATTATGAATGGCTCTGAGAGTCCTGACACTCTTATTGGTCAATTGTGTTATTCTAGCCAATAGGAGAAGGCGCCAATTTATGGCCGGCCTTAAAGTAATTGCGCGGACAGTGGTCCCGCTGAGCTGGGTTGTGTTCCATAACCAGCGAATGTAACCCCGTTACACAAAAGAACATCATCGTGTCCAACTTCAGCGAGCACGCCCCCAGCGCCAAGACTGCACGCTACGACAAGATCCTCATCCACTGCTCCTACGTGCTCAAGCACCTCCAGGACGTGCTGAGCTTTTATTGTCGCCAGCGCTTCCGACGTCTGTCGTTCAACGCATTCATCTCCCAGCAGAAGGCTTTCGACGCGATGGCGTTGGCGCTCACCGGTGGAGACCACGACACTCTAGTGACGCGCGATTTCCCGCTCAAAGCAAAGGCAGCGCACCAGCTCCGACGAACAGTCTTCGCCGCAGCATCGCTGTACGAGTGAAGCGTGTTGTGATGCAAGACGAGTTCAGAACGTCGAAGCTATGCTGCTGCTGTAACAAAGAGCTAGACGGCCACCGCACGACGAAGAACGGTGCGAAGTCCTGGACCCTGCGCGTTTGCAAAAACGATCAGTGCCCACGCAAGGTGTGGGACCGCAACACGTCAGCGGCGATCAACATCCTAAAGCTCTTCCTGTGCTCGTCGCGAGGTGAAGAAGTTCCAGTCGAGTTTCGGCGGGACAAGGGCTCGTGATTTACAACCCTAGGAGCAGCATATCTGTCCGGGGCGTACATGATGACCGGGCAGGGCGACAGAGGCGGTCTCTAGGAGGTGCGGGACTTGCCAAGTGTCCGTGATTGCGTGTCGGCGACGGCATGTGATCTGCGTAGTAGGAATGATCGGCTCTGAGAGTAGGCAGGTGTCATGACCCGTTAACCTGAAGAAATCATCGTTGGTTTGCTGGGGTCTCTCTTACTTATGTCTCGCGCGGCGTGAGCACGAAGTGGTAGCCTGCAGACGACTTGCTCTGCTGCTGCTGCCTCGACGTCGCCAGGTCCACGACGACGCTCTCATCACGGATCGCACCGCTGTGGACGCCGGCCGCGCTGATGGTCGGCAGCTCCGGTCCTTTGCTCTTGCTCGGGTGGTAGATCACGTACAGAACCAGCTGCGCCACGCACAGCGCGGCGCACATGACGCTCGAGGAAAACATGAACCAGTTTCCGTCGAGTCCCAGGTACATGAGCCACAGCGCCTGGTTGATCGTGCCTGCGATGACCATGTGGATCGGAATGAACACCGCGGTCTTGAACTTGAGCACCTGCACGATCTTCTCGAAGCCCGCGCCGTAGAGCAGCATCGACGCGAAGATCCCGAACGACCCGACAATGTACTCCACCTCGGTGCGCTTCTGGCGGGTCACGCCGTTCGCACCGAGCACTGTGTAGACGGTCATGACGAGCAGCGCGCCAACGTAGACACCAAGCACTCTCAGCACGTAGCGCTTTTCGGTCGTGTAGCGGTAGTAGATCGCGATGAACACGAATGAAATGGCGTCTCCGAGCGCGAACGTCGTCACGACGGGAAAGTACCGGTGATACAGGATGCCGTACAGCATCCTGTGCAGGCAAGAAGGGCACACAGATCTGTCAGTACTTTGCGATTTGCATTGTCACCGATACCAAACTGAGCAAGGACCTACCACATGTGGCAATTGCCGAGCACCGACACGAGCGGGATGATCGATGTGATGCCGACGCTCTTAGTCTTGTGGATGCGGTACATCGTGGGCGAGGGGCTCAGGATCATGAGCGTGGACGACAACGCCGCCAACACGCGAAGTGTGAGCATGAACGCGCCGCTCATGGTTGTTGTCCGAGAGTGGAAGTGGCTGTCGGCGGCGGCAGCGGGAGCTGCGGTCGGTCTCGCAAAACCCGGAATGTGCAGCAGCATCCAGTCGAACCCCTTGTCGCGCACGCGGCATCGAGTGTGTCGAGTGCATCGAGAGCTGTATTCGGATGAGATGAGGACCCTCGGTGGCGCGCAATCGATTTCGCGCTGTCTAGTATCGTAATTCTCGGTAGTTGATACTGCGCTGGAAGATCGCCATGCTGCGATCTCCGAGAAGAAGGTCATACATTGCTCTCCGAAGACTGCACCGCAGCCGCCACCGACAAGATCCACACGGCGAATGCGTAGATTGAGCGGCGCCAACTAACCCCTGCCGACGACTTTGAGCGACACCATCGGAGCGGAAAGCCAAGTGAGGAAGGAGAAGTAAACGTGTTTTCAATGCGGGTCCAGCCGATGGATCGGAGAGAGCACGAGCGAGTGCATTGCGTGGAACACGGGACTCTCGGCCACTGAACGCTGCTGCTGCTGCTTCGAGTCCGCGCAGCTGACGACCGAGGCGATGACTACTGAGATCTCTTCCTCGAGTGGTCGGCTCGTTGCTGACCCGAGCTTCGCTGCCTGAACGCCCGGGTAGTAGATCGCGTAGAGCACGAGCTGCACGACGCTGAGCAAGGCGCTCGTGAGGCAGCAGCCGAACATGAGCCAGTTGCTGTCGAGCGCCGTGTAGGCGACCCAGAGGAAGTTGTTGATTGTGCCCATGATGACCATGTGGATCGGGATGTAGATGCCCGTCTTGTGCTTGAGCACGAGCTTGATCCGCTCGAGGCCCGCGCCGTAGAGCTTCATCGAGAAGAAGACGCCCATCGCGCCGACCACGAGCGTCGCGCTCTCCCGCGACTGGTGCGTTACTCCGTGCAGCGCCAGGAAGAAGTAGATCGTCACGACCGACAGCGCCGTGATCTCGAACGCCACCACGCGGTGCACGCGCTGTCGGTCCGGCGTGTAGCGGTAGTAGACGGCGATGAAGATCGACGCGGCGACGACGCCGGTCAAAAAGTTGGTGAAGATCGGGAAGATGTTGCGCCCCATGTAGCCGTAGAGCATCCTGCATCCACACGCGCGCTCACAAGTGTTGTCAGTGGCCGCGCATGCGATCGATTAGAGCGATACAGTTGCATCACCACGACGGACGCACCACGAGAAGGAGTTGCCGAACACGGCGACGAGCGGCACGACGGACGTGACGCCGACGTCCTTGGACTTGTAGATGCGGATCACGGTCGGCGTCGGGCTCAGGATCATCATCGTCGACGCGCACTGGCAGAGAATGCGCAGCGTGAGCATGACGGCGTCACCCATGGTTGCAGCGGCGGAGGAGGCGGTGACGGAGAAGGCAGTGCGTGCGAGCTACGAGCGCATGAGCCGTCGCTCGGCAGGGGTGGCGGTGGCGCGACGAAGATCGTTGGCGAGTGAGCGAAGAAGAGGAAGGCGAGGTGCTCGCCTGCCTGATTACGGATACTCGATGAACGACGAGCGGAGCGAGTGATGGGGTCAGTCAATATGACCGCGAGATCGGCGCCAAGCCGACAAACGCCACGAGAATGTGCGACGCTGACGCAGCTCCAGACGACAGACAGGAGGTGCACGAGTAATGGATGGCGGCTACTAGTCGCGAGATCGCAAGAGATGAGTGGACCCTTCAGCTTGCGCAACCGAGTTGCTTACAAGTGTGAAGCCATGTCACCCCAACACCAGCAAGGACACTTGTTGTCTGCAGGACTCCGTCGCCAGCTTCGCGCTACCGTGTCATGCGCTCGGCGTAGCGGACACCACAGCTCAGAGTTGTGTCTGCCTTCAGCCTCCTGGTCGCTCCGACTCTGGTGGTCGAGACGACTTCGCTGCAAGCACAGCACAACGGCTGCGTGGATGTCGAGACGACAGCTCGAGCACTGTCCTCCGACTCCACGTGGCATAGGACATCTCGATGCCCACAGCCACCCGATCGATCGCTGTTGACGCCAGCCGTTCGCCATGTGGTATCCTCAATGTGCATCCACCATAGACAGCACCAGCAGATTGCTCGCTGAATCACCTCACCACAATGTGCGCCATGCAATCGGGCGAGCTCAGTTCGCGTTGCACTCGCTCCTGCTCAGTAGCTCACGATGTACAGCGGCATCACGCGAACTCCAACTCTATCGTGGTCGACGATTTGCTGCGTCGCGCTCGCGATCTCGACAACCTGGGCGTCCTTGGAGGCAACCTGCGCCAAGATGACCGACGGAGTGTTCGAGCACCCGGGACTTCTGCACTCAGCGAGCGAGCTGGCGTTCATGAAGCAGCAAGTCGCTGTCGGCTCGGAGCCGTGGAAGAGCGGCTTCGAGGTGCTCGCGAACAACTCGCACGCGTCCTCGACGTGGAAACCGAGTCCGAAGAGCGTCGTCTTTCGCGGCTTCGATGGCAAGAACAAGGAGAACTACGCCTCGCTCTACAACGACGTCGCAGCCGCCTACGCGCTCGCGCTGCGCTGGCACATCTCCGGCGACGACGCGTTCGCTGATCGCGCCGTGTTGATCCTGAACGCCTGGGGGTCCACGCTGAAGTCCATTCGCGGAACTTCCGATCGGTTCCTCGCCGCAGGCATCTACGGCTACCAGTTCGCGAACGCGGCCGAGCTCATGCGGGGCTACGCCAAATGGCCGGCGAGCGACTTCCATGCGTTCGTCGAGATGATGGTCCGCGTGTTCTATCCGATGAACCACGACTTCCTGGCGCACCACAACCACGCCAAGATCGACCACTACTGGGCGAACTGGGACCTCGCGAACATGGCGTCCATGCTTGCGATCGGCGTCCTCGCGGACCACGGCGACCTGTACGACGAGGCAGTCGAGTACTTCAAGCGCGGCGCTGGCAACGGGGCGATCGAGAAGGTGGTGTGGAAGATCCACGCGGATGGGCTTGGACAGGTGCAGGAGAGCGGCCGCGACCAGGGCCACAGCACGCTCGTGCTCGCGCTCGTGGGCTCCTTCTGCCAAATGGCGTTCAACCAGCAGTGCGACCTCTTTGCATTCGACAACAACCGAGTGCTCGCCGGCGCCGAGTACGTCGCCAAGTACAACTTGGGCTTCGACGTCGAGTACGCGCCGTACAGGAACAGCGACGTGATGCAAAGCGCGATCTCGAGCGCGAGTCGGGGCTATGTGCGGCCGATCTGGGAGCTGCTGTACAACCACTACGTCGTCAAGAAGGGGCTCCGTGCGCCGCATGTCACCGCATGGGCGAAACGAGCGCGCCCCGAAGGCGGAGGCGGCGACTACGGTCTCAACAGCGGCGGCTTCGATCAGCTCGGGTACGGCACTCTCGCGTACTCGCTCGGCTCGTCGACCGATGTGGAGCTTTCGGCTACGCCGCATGCATCGAATCGGACCAGTGCCTCAGCTGGGTCCCCCTCCTCTATGGCGAAGACTCCACCGTCGTCAGCGCCAGAGCGCGAGCAGAAACAGCAGAACAAGCGAATGCGAGTCCGCATCCGTGTTCGATCGACTTGATGGACATCCATTTTTGAAAGGTGATACATCCTCTATATAATTGATTCTTATAAGTTTGTTAGGTGATCGATCCTCTTCAAACAACGTACTTGAAGCTGGTTATCATTATTCATTGATTTCGATGGCAGAACATCAGCAGCATGAGCGCTCGCCGCTGCTCGGCCGCTCGCCCGCGAAAGCGCGCGCGTCGACGCTGCGACAGGACATCTGGACAGTGCTGCGCTTCCGCGCGTCCGTGCGCCCGCGCTCGGGACTGCAGCTCGCCTCCTACCTGCTCGAACTCTGCGTGCTCGTGCTCATCCTGCTCAACGTCGTGTTCGCGATCTCCGAGTCGGCGGCGGTCGTCGAGGCGCCAGATCCAGGTATCTATGGCAGCTGCGAGCCCCCAGCGAGCGCGTGCTTCCCACGATGCGCCTTGACTGACTGACTGCGTTTTCTCTCTCTCGCTTGACAAGCTGCGCGGTCTACGTGGTACGGCATGTTCCTGTTGACGTCGACGGTCATTTTCTCCATCGAGTACGCGCTGCGGCTGTGGTCGTGCGTGGAGGACGAGCGGTACCAGAGCGCCGTCGTCGGCAGGTGCGGCGTCTCGGTACAGTGCGTGGTGCGGTAATGGGAGCATCCAACAGCAAACTCTCTGCGTGACCGACAAACAGACTCACGTGGATGGTGCAGCCGCTCTCGGTCCTCGACTTCGTTGCGCTCCTGCCGTTCTACCTGGAGATCTGCTTTGAGCTCATGTGCGTTGGCGCATGCGCAGGCATCCCGATGCAGTGGTAGCACACACACACACACCGCACTAACACGCAAGTACGCCAGGCTGATCCCGTCGTACACCGGCGCGCTGATCCTGCGGAGTCTGCGGCTGCTGCGCATCATCTCGTTCCTGCGCCTGGAGCGCTCGTACAAGGCGCTGAAGAACCTGCGCGTCGTGTTCGGCCGCAAGCGCGAGGAGCTGCTCGTGGTGTCGTACCTCACAATGGTCGTCGTGCTCACGTCCTCCACGATGATCTTCTTTCTCGAGAGCAACGCGCAGCCCGACGTGTTCTCGAGCATCGGCATGTGCGCGTGGTGGTCGGTCGAGACGATCACATCCCTCGGGTACGGGGACATCGTGCCGCGCACGAGCGCCGGGCGGATCTTTGGCTCCGCGCTGGCGATCTGGGGGATCGTGCTATTTACGATCCCCGGCGCCGTGCTCGGGAGCGGCTTTATCGAAGTGATGCTCGACAAGCAACAGAGCGCTGAGGAGGACGAGTACGATCGCGCGCTGCACGAGCCGACGTCTCGAGTTGGCGCTGGTGCAGAAACTTCAGCTACTGGTAGTAACACAAGCGATCGCAGCGCGCTGCAGATCGACCCGCCGCCGGCAACGCCGCTCTCCGTAGGTGCAGACGCGGTGCGTCACCTTTCGCCGCGCGTCGCGACGGCGCTGGCGCTGCATCAGCTCGGGCTCAAGCTGGACGCTATGGTCGCCACGCAGGTGCGTTTGCTGTGTATAATGCACGTTTGCGCGCCTGTAGTTGGAGCTCATGTGTGCGCGCGTCGCAGGAGCGCTTCCAGGAGCAGCTGCGCGCGCAGCAGACGCAGCTCGCGGGCGTCGCGGCGCTGCTGCTGCAGCAGCAGGCGAAGGCGCGCGCTCCGCCAGCGGATGCGAGCTGAGTGTATGTCGTCACTTCAACTCCCGTTCAAGTTTTGGACTTCTTATATCAGTACAAGCACTTTAGTGAGCACTTCAGGATCTCTCACCTTGTATTCCGATCCGCCGGACTTCGCGGAATCTGCGGTGCTCCGTTTGCGCCATTTTTGTGTGTGGCGAAGAAGCTCCCCAAGCAGCCTCCTCCTCCCCACATGCTGCTCGCGCGCCTCTCGCCTGCCGCGCGCCCGCTGACCGTCCGCCCGCTGCTCTTCGCCCGCCCGCTCTCCAGCTCCATGGCGTCGCCCTCGCAGGACGCGGAGCCGCACGACCTCGTGCTCGGTGCGTCGATAAGGAGAGTGCTGTTCGTTTGTATGGGAACTGACGCAGGAGTCGCCGCCCACAGACCGCTTCTGCCTGCGCCAATTCGACGACCCCAAGTACCTCGGCACGCAGATCAAGTTCGACAAGGCGGCGTTCGTGCAGAAGGTCAACGAGATCTACCGCGCGAGAAATAAGGAGCTCGTCGACGGGTGCGTCGGGTTGCTCGGTGTAAGCGCAGGTTGAAGTGAGTGGGAGCGACTGACTGACGGACGCTCGCGCGCGCCGCCGGACAGCTACGCGCCGTTCTGCAAGCACCTTTTCATCGAGAACTTCACGGACACGCGCGCGAACGTGGTCGAGATCACGCAGTCGAACTCGCGCCTTCTGGAGTCGGGTTACGAGGCGCGCGCGGAGAACGAGTTGCCAGTGTGCGTAGCCTTGGTTCTATCTCTCTGTCTTTACTATTACGAGCTGCTCACTTCCTGCTCCCCCTCCAGCCTTGTGCGCTGGTTCCCGTCGCACAGCGTGACGCCCGTGGTGGCCAAGTACCTGGACATCATCCTTTACAGCCGCGAGCAGATCCACAAGGAGAACGCGGCCACGGGCTTCCCGGTCGACGAGGAACAGGCGCACGCACCGTGGGGGATCATCTCGGTGAAGGCTCAGGACGTGGACCACGAGCTCCCGATGAACCCGATCACGGTCATGCGCAACGCTCTCGGCAAGGAAGAGGGCGGCTCGGGCGTGCCGCTGGATCGGGACGAGTACCTCAAGTCGGTCGCGTACTGGAAGAACCACGCGCTCGTCAAGTAGAGCGGCGCTCAGCCCGTCACTTCACAACACAACGGCGGAGTGAGTGTACACACAGTGGAGGGAGGCGTCGAACTCGCAGCTGCGCGGCGTGCATTTAGCTTTGATACACAGTCCCTCCTCTCCCTCTCTCTCTCTCTTGCTAGTAGGTAAGCGCCGCCTAGCACGGGTTGGTCTTGGCGAAGTCGTCCCACGCGGTGTTGACCGCCGCGAACACGCGCTCGGCGATGAGGAGCTGCTCGGCGTTGCGGCCGCTGCTCTTGTCCGGGTGCACCACGAGCATGGCCTTGCGGTAGTGCTTCTTCACGTCCGTCGGGTTAATGAGCTTGCCCATGTTCACCTCGGGCCACTTGGACTCCTCCCACATCACCTGGTGCATCGTCGACAGCAGCGTGCGAATGTTCTTGACGCGGCCGTTGTCCTCGGCCCAGCTCTTGAGCCTCGGCCCGAGCACCAGCGCCGCGTTCTCCTTCATCGAGTTCATGGCGCGCGCGGCTTCCTCGCGCTGGCGCAGCTCCTCGCGCGCCTTCTCCACGGCCAGCTGGTCCTGCCGCTCGCGCTCCTCCATCGCCCGCCGCACCTCCGGCGACTTGGTCGACTTATCCACGAACTTGGCGTTGTACACGTTCGAGCCGTCCGACGTCGACGTCGCGTGCTTCTCCATCTCGGCCATCGTCACCGGCCCGACCGTCTGGCCGCTGTCGCTCTGGAAGTCTGGTGGCTCTGCTGCTGCCGACGAGTTCGTCGGCGTCGCTGTCCGCCGGGAGGCGCCGCCGCTCTTCGCCTGCGCCAGCGGATCCATGGAGCTCAGGAAGCTGGAGGCGGCCGACACGCTCTTCGGCGTCGCCGGCGCGTCATTCCACCCGCTGTCCGACATGAGGTTCACGGGCGCCTTCTGCTGCGCAGACTGGGCCGACGACTGGCCGCCGCCGGACAGAAAGTCCTCGAAGCTCTCGGGCGGCGCCGTCTGCTCTACCTTGGCGTGGGAGCCGGAGCCAGATCGCGACGTGGCGCCGGACGTAGAGCTGCTCTTGGATGTCGGCGGTTGTGATGACGGAGGCGCCGCGCTGCTGTCCGAGTACTTGGCTGGGCGGTCCTTCTCGAAGGCGGGTGACGACGCGGCGCGGTGGAACGGCTGCACGGGGGCCTTGGCGGCGCCGGCCCACTGGAGCACGGGCTTGCGGCGGAAAACGAGCCCGCGCGGCGCCGGGCGCTCGAGGCGCAGCAGCTTGCAGATGACGCGGCCGTTGACGAGCGGCACTTTGTGCGTGGGTGCCGTGACGTCGAGCCAGAAGAAGGTGGCACCGCCCGCCGCCTTGGCGTTCATGCGGAAGCGGAAGTGGAAGGCGGCGGCGGACAGCGGGAAGTGGCGGCGCACGTCAGCGAGCGTCACGTCGGCGGCGGGCAGCGGCACGCGGAAGGCGTTCGGGTGGGACCGGTCCTCGCCGTCCTCGCCCTGGATGTAGTAGAAGGCCCAAACACCGGGGCCGGCGGCGTCCATGGTCGCAGGACGGCGGCGGAGGTGCAGGCAGGCAGGCAGGCGGGGGAGCGAGCGAGCGAGGCGGTGCTGCGCAGCCTGAGCTCAGCTGTTCCCGAAGTGGCGGTGTAACTGGTGGGTACTCTCCAGGGTATGAAAGGGTACACCACGTACCCCAGCTGAGTGTTCTGTTTCTGGAAATTGGGCTTCTAATAAAGTATGGCTTCATGTAAATTTCGCTCGCAACTCGCCAAAATGCATTGACGCTTCTCTCTCCACTTAACTATACTCTAGTGTCGATTGTTTGTGTCGCACTGATCAGCTGAATGACCTACAGAGGGTAAAGAGTCGAAATGAGGCTGGTCAACTAGAGCGGGTGAATCGAGCGTTCCAGCTGGTTGGACACGCGCGCCATCCGTCCCGCGCATTTGCACATTCTGTCACTCGGACCAGGGAATCTCCCTGTCTTTCCCCCAAGACAGCCAGTTTCTGCCTTTGCCGCTTTTTTCCGACTCAGTATCGAAAACCCAGCGAATCCCGCATCCTCCAGCCTCCTCCCTGCCATGCGGTCCGTGCGCGCGCTCGCGGCCGCTGCTGGCGGCGCTGTCGTCGTGCTGCTGCTGCAGGCGCCGACGGCTCACGCGCAGAGCGCCGACGCGGACTCGGGCGGCGGCTCCACGATCGTGTACGTGGTGATCGGCGTCGCGGCGCTGCTCGTGCTGCTGGGCGGCGCGTTCTTCTGGCGGCGCCGCCAGCAGAAGAAGAGCAAGCGGATCGACGGGCTCTCGCGCGCCGCAGAGCTGGAGAACGGCGGCCGCAACCCGCGGCGCCCCAACGACCTCAACGTCCACGAGATCGCGCGCGGCAGCGGCGGCGCGGGCCGCGTGGGCGCTGGACGTGTCGCTGGTGGCCACTCAAACGGCAGCGCCTACGACATCCACAACTCGCCCGCGAGGGTGAACGGCGGCGCCGCGCGCCCCACGCCGGCGCCGGTCGGTGGAGCGCGTCCGCCTCCGCACGGCGGCCGCCCGCACCCTGCCGTGAACCGCGTGCCGCCGCAGCAGCAGGACCAGTCGTTCGGCGCGGTGCCGTCCGTGGACACGAGCAGCTACACGCCGTCGCAGGACAGCACGAGCTCGAACAGCAGCGCGCGTGAAGACTCGGCGCGGTCGAGGGAGGTGCTGGCACTGGTGCTGGCGGACCTGCAGAAGGACCCGGTGGTCGGCCGACGGAAGATCCCGTATAACGCGCTCTACTTCACGCGCGTGCTGTCCAAGGGCGCGTTCGGCGAGGTGTGGCTCGCGCAGCTCGAGAACCGGCAGGTGGCGGTGAAGCGCATCCTAAACGAGAAGCGCAACGACGAGAAGGAGATCGTGTGCTTCGGCGCCGAGATCAAGCTTATGGCGTCGTTCTTCCACCCGAAGATCGTCGAGTTCGTGGGCGTGTCCTGGAGCAGCTCGAACGACATCTGCGCCGTGACCGAGTACATGGCCAAGGGTGACCTCTTCGGCTTCCTCAAGCGGCGGAACGGGCAGATCAACTGGCCGGACCACAAGATCTACCTCGCCGAGGACGTGGCGGACGCGCTCGTGTACCTGCACTCGCTCACACCCAAGGTCATCCACCGCGACCTCAAGTCGAAGAACATCCTGCTGGACGACAACTTCCGCGCCAAGCTGAGCGACTTCGGCATCAGCCGCGAGCGGTCGCTCGAGGAGACGATGACCGCGGGCGTCGGCACGATCTACTGGACGGCGCCGGAGGTGCTCATGGGCAAGAAGTACACGGAGAAGGCGGACATCTACTCGTTCGGCATCGTGCTCTCGGAGCTCGACACACACCAGGTGCCGTACCACGACGTGCGCGACGAGGGCCGGAAGCTGCAGGCCATGAAGATCGTGCAGAAGGTCATCCGGGAGAACATCCGCCCGACGTTCACGGACACGATCCCCAAGATCGTCATGGATCTGGCGCGCCGGTGCCTCAACTCGAACCCGGACGTGCGCCCCGACGCCATGGAGCTGCTGCGCATCATCCAGCACATCCAGAACCAACTGTAGCTTTGTCCCGAGAGAAAATTGGGAAGAGAGCAAGAGCGAGAGCGAGAGAGAGAGAGGAGCAGTAGGAGGCCGATCCGGCCGCTGCTCCCTGTGTTTCCATGTCCATTGCTACCAATGCAGCTCCACTTATTATCCGTCTATCGCGTGGTGCATCACTCAGCGAACACGCGGCCGCGTCATCAGCGTCATCGTCGCCGTCGTCACTCTCGCACTTGTAGCTCACAGCGAACTGCAGCGAAAGCGCCACACGCCAGGAGACTCGAAGCGCTGATTGGTCTTCAGGCCGCGTCGCTGCGCTGCGAAGAAAACCTCCGACGTCATGTGCGCGTCGTGCGCCTGCGCGTCATCACCGTTTTCTTCTTCTTCCGGGAAGACTACGCCGCCGCGGAGTTCGTCTCTCGAGATGCCGGCCGCGATGCCCTGGAAATACATCCGCCACCACAAGAGTCAGTCGTGCGTTCACGACAGCTGACGACCGACGAATTCTTCAAGTCGAACGTACCTCTGGCACCACTGGCGATCCGATGGAGTTGGCAGCGGGCAGCGGAGAACGAGTCGGCGAACGCCACCTGCAGCCGCCTGCCGTCCGCCGAGAGTTCCACTGACACGCGGTCGGTTGGCGCTGCGCATGACGTGTCGGTGAACGTCGGCGATTCCAGTTGAATGACAGCGTACGCGCTCGCAGCGTCGGCAGTCGAAAGCAGCAGCAGCGTCGCGACGGACGTCATGGCTAGCGGTGGAGCGCAAGTTGCTCGGAGGAAGGCGGCTCGTTCGCGAATGCTAAGTTAGTTGTCGGCGCTCGCGAGCTCCAGCGCGAGTTCGCGCACGCGGTGCTGCAGCGCCGCCACTTCCTTGCTCAGCTCGTTCGAGTCGAGCGTGTAGTGCTCATCTGCAGCTGCCGCCAGCAGCTCAAGTCAGTCGCCTACCCAGCCTAACGTTCCCTGACACGCGCTTGCAGGAGTACGCACCGAGTCGCAAGCTCTGCCGCTCCTGCGCGCTCAGCCGCCGCCCGTAGTGCACCACCTCGAGCTTCTGGAGGTGTCTCTTGAGCGCCACGACGTCGCGCGTGAAGCCTTCCATCTCCATGGCGCGCCGCTTCTCCAGGCTCCGGTAGCGGCCGCGCAGCTTCGTGAGTCGCGCCTGGAGGTCCTGGATGCGCAGCGTGCACGCCTCCTGCACCGCGGCGTACTGCTCCTTGAGGACGCGCAAGTCCCGCTCGCGAGACAGCGCTTGGCTCCGGAACTCCTCGGCGCACACGTTGCTCTCCTCCTGCACCGACTTCTTGAGCGCCTGCGTCTCAGCCACCGCCTGCTGCACCACGTGGTTGCGCTCCGTCGAGAGCGCCGCGCACTGCTCCTGGAGCGTGAAGAGCTCTTCTCGCGCGACCCGTTCTGCCTCCTGCGACTGGTGTCGTAGCACCAAGTAGTCCTTCGTGGTCTCGTGGAGCAGGCGCTGTGTCTTCTCCAGCTGCTGCTCGACTGAGCACGTCTTGTCTTCCAGTTGGGTCGCGCGCTGCAGCAGCTTGGCTCTCTCGGTCGCGGACTCGTCCAGCAGCGTCTGCCACAGAACCCCGTGAGCTCTCTTCATACAGGGATGCGTACAGTGAATCTGCGTACCTGGATGCGCTCTTCCGCCAGCTGCTGGTGCGCGACGAGCTGCTGCTGGAGGCTCTCGACCGTCTTGGAGAGCACCGCCGCCTGCTCGTTCGGGAGGTACACTGTGCGCAGCAGCGGATTCGCCGACGAAGAACCCGTGCGAGCAGCCGTCCGCTCTCTCCTGTTGTTGCTGGAATCATCCGCTGCGGCGGCCGAGCGGCGTGCCTGCTGCCCCGCGCTGCTTCGTTTCGGCTGCATCCCGATCTCGGACGAGATGTGCATGGTGGACGGGTACTCGAAGGTCTGCCGAGTCGGTGGCGTCACGGGGTACGAGGCGCTCGTTCCAGGTCGGCAGTCGCGGAAGAACGCGACCTGCGCGGCAGCCCAGCGATGTCAGCGTCCCTCTCATACTGGGAACAAGCAGTGCACCCCACCTACCTCCTCCGTGATCGGCTGCGTGAGAGAGAGCAGGTGCTGGATCTTCTGCCGGTCCTTGAGCGCCTGTGCGCGCAGCTTCTCCGCCTCTGCGCGCGCGTCCACCAGGTCGCTCTTGGCGCTGAAGAGCGCGGCGTTTGCCTCCTTGAGCGCCGTCTCCAGTTCGCTCACCTGGCGCTCATCAGGCGTCAGCCGCAGCCTACCAACGCCAAGCGGAACAAGTAGCGCGCGCGCACCTCTTCTCGCGTCGCGCGCAGCTCCCACTTGAGGCGGTGCAGCTCCTCCTTGGACACCTGCGCCCCGCCGGTCAGTCACTCGCTTTCGCTCTTTCTCGCACGTGCAACTACACTTTCCAATCCGCACCTCCACGTGCGCGAGGCGGTCGAGCACCGCCTGCCGCTCCTGCTGGAACTGCTCGCAGCGCTGACGGTAGAATGCCAGCAGCGCCTGTGATCCGCCGCCGCCGTCGTTTGTGAGCAGCGAGCGCCGTGGCGACCCGTAGGACAGCAGCTCGTCGTCGCCGCCATCAGACACCATTTCGCTGGTACCCAAATGCTTCCAGTTGTGATACTAAAGTATCACATGTACTTCTGTCTGATAACACCATACGAAAACGCCGGAACACGCTATGGTGGCGCTGCGCAAGCTCGTGCTTGCAGCGCTCGACCTGGCGTCGACAGTCCTCACGCTCATGACAGGTTTGCGCGAGAACCCGCTGCTGGTGCTCGCCACGGGTCGCTACGACCTCATCCGCTCGCGCTTCGAGCAAAGCAAGATCAACTACAACATCATCCGCAACGACCTCATCGACGCGTCCAAGCTCACGGACCTCGAGACCGTCGGCTCGTCGTACAGGTTCATCTCGGCTCCGCGGCGCAGTCCCGACAACCTCGCGGAAGATCGGAGCACGTGTATGCGCGTGAACTCGATGAACACCAGCATCCTCACGCTCAACTACGACGACTTCTTTGGCCGTGGCGCGCGCAGAGAGCAGCTCTTCTTCTACAGCATCTCCGCGCCGCACTGCGAGGTGATCAACGTCAAGCCCGAGTGGATTGGTGACTGCGTGCGTGATCGGGGTGGGCCACCCGCGTGCTACCAGCACATCCTCGACCAGTTCGACGAGCTGCTGCAAGACCGACTCGTGCAGGTGGGCGTTCCGCAAGACTTCGGCACACCAGGTCGTCCATTCCTCAAATGCATCGGGCGACCGCAGCAATCGTTCCAGTTCATCACTGATCTCATGGTGCACCAATCCTTCTGGGCCGGCGGAGACTACCATGTCGAGGTGCAGAGCAGCCGATGCATCGCTCAGCCGCTCGTGCGGAACCAAGACTGGAAATGGGGACTCTTTGCTGTCGAGCCCGTCGATCAAGCTGCGAACGTCGTGATCGCGGTTCGCCAGGCGAGTTGGGTCACTTGGCTCGTCGCGTACGTGTACGGTGTCGCGTCCCTAGTGTTGATCTTCCGCGGGATCTTCGTCGCGTTCTCGCTCAGCCACCTCGTCCGATACATCCCGCGAGCGGCTCGCCGCAAGTTCTTCTCGTCGTTCGTGCTGCCGCTGGTGGGGCTCGAAGTGCACGTTCTACCCCCGGTGAGACGCAGCAGTGTCGTCGTCGCTCGAGGAGAGAAGCTCATGGCGTCGGATCTGTGGATGAACCACTGGCTGTACATCTTCCTGAGCATGGTCGACGCTGTGCTGACCGTCCGCACCACGTACGCCGTGCTTGAAATGGGCACCTGGATGCTGTCGAAGAAGGTGAACTTCGAGAACTTCCTCTTCATCTGCACGGCGCTGACGAAGCTCACGTGGATTCTCTGCTTCGTGCACTCTCTGCTTCGGTTCGCGGTGAAGATCGCGCTGAGTCTTGCGAAGTCGCTCTCGTGGTTCACCAGCTCCTATCTCTACGGTTTCGTGAGATGGCATGTCGACGCCGTGGCGCTGTTCATGAGTTACAAGCTCTACTCGATGCTCCTGTGCACGTTCCTGTACGCGCTTCTGAGGCTTAACGGTGGAACGACGCTCATGGAACACCAGGGCCACTACAAACAGCCGAGTTATGGCGGCAACCCGGACTTAGTCAATTTCTGGGGCAGCGAGATCGTCTGCGACTTGACCGTCATCTGCTCCGTCTTGATCGGCACTGGTCACGTCGTCGGATCTCTGCTCCTGCTCACGAAGTATCGTGCGCTGACATACAATCGGGTGGTCAAGTTGATACAAGATCGCTTCGTCTTTGTGGGCTGGGACCTGTTCGTCGTGCTAGAAGCACTTGGGATGGACCCGCTCAACCCAGCGCTCGTCAAAGATGGCGTGGCACTCACCAACTGTTCGTTCGCGGCGCTCCTGCAGCAACTGTACGCATCAGGACCGAGCGGATTCGTTGACCTCGCTGGAGATGACATCTTCCTGGATCACAGATCACGCACAAGCACCAGCGATGCTCGCAGCAACTCACTTGGCGTGGTTTGGCTGCCATTGGACACCGCGCTCAAGATGGGGCTGTACAAGTCCAACCAGAAGAGGAAGTCCGCGCGAGCGATGTCTTGGAGAGATGCCAGGTCGACACCGGTTGTATCGTTTGACGACGAGTTCGAGCCGCAGACCCTAGAGACGGTCGGCGGCGACATCGACAAGAACGCGTTTGTGCAAGTCCACCCGCGGACAAATGGGCAGCGCAGACCGCGGCGCTACAGGACGAGCGAAGACGTGCTGCAGTCGATCCGAGCCTCTCCGCGGCAGCGACTTCCTTACCGGTTCGCCGATCGCCTACTTCGGATCCACGCAGAGTCTCCGTGGGGAAAGATCGTGTTCGTGGACTTCCAGAACGACCCCGGACAGCTCGTGCGCGCTGCAGACGACTCGATGCTCGAGTTCGTCGTGCAGGATGCTCTGGCGTTTCTCAAACCGCACGAGATGAAGGATTTCCTCGGGTACGAGCGCCAACTGCGGATCGCGTAGACGTTGTTAGCTTCATACGAAGTGGACACACGATCAGCACTCGGTACTACTTCTTGCTTGAGGGTCACCAAGTTTAGCTTTCGACCTGTGCGAGCGTGCAGAGCAAGAGCGCGTCGCGCGCGCGCGCATGCGGCAGCAGCTACAGCAAGGTGGCGGCTGACAAGCGCGTCACGCCCCAATACTGCGCTGCACTATGCAGCTGACTCTGCGCAGACTCGTCCTCTTCGCGATCGACGTCGCGTGCACAGCGCTGACAGTCATGACCGGGTTCCAGGAGAACCCGACCCTCGTGGCGCTGACGGGGCGCTACCAGCTCATCCGCTCGCGCTTCGAGCAGGGGAACATCAACTACAAGATTCTTCGAACCGACCATTTGGATCAGTTGATGCTTGTCGATCTGCCCACGGTCGGCTCTACCTATCGCTTCGTCACTATGCCAACTCGCACCCCGGTGAATCTGGGCGAGGACCGGAGCACTTGCATGCGCGTCAACTCGATCAACGCAACGGTGCTTGCTATCAAGTACGACGACTTCTTCGGGAGAGGAGCGCGCCGGCAGCAGATCTTCCTGCACAGCATCTCGGCGCCGCACTGCAAAGTGATCAACTTCCGGGACGACTGGATCAGTAGCTGCGTCAACGGCACCTTCAAGGGCAACGCTATCGATTGCCACCGCTACATCTTCGATCAGTTCGACTCACTGCTCGTAGACCGTCACATTCAAGCAGGGGCGAGCACCGACTTTGGCGTCATTGGGCGGCCGTTCCTCAAGTGCCTGGGAAGAGCGGACAAGGCGTTCGAGTACATCACCGACCTGCTCGTGCTTCAGTCGTACTGGGCCGGTGGAAGCTACCACGTCGAGGTGCAAAGCAGCACGTGCTGGGCAAAGCCCCTTGTGCGGGACGACAGCTGGCAGTGGGGACTCTTTGCAGTCGAATCGGCAGATCAATCAGCCTCCGTCGTCGCTGCGGTGCATCAAGACTCGTGGGTCGACTTCGCGATCGTTCACATATTTGGAGTCGTCGCGATCGTGATGATCTTACGCGGCATCTTCACGGCGCTGTCTCTGGATAATGTTGTGCGCTACGTTCCGAGCATCTCGCGGATCAGGCGACTCCCGTTCGTTGGACTTGCAGTGTTCGTGTTTTCACCGAAACGGAAGGCAGACGTCGTGATCTGTCGAGGCGTGCACTTCATGGCGTCGGATCTATGGATGAACCACTGGTTGTACATCGCGCTGAGCATCGCGGATGCGCTCGTGAATATCCGGCTGATGTACATCGTGCTCGGGACGGGAACTTGGATGCTCAGCAAGCACCAAAACTTCGAGAACTTCCTCTTTGTGTGCACGGCGATCACGCGTCTCACTTGGATCGCCTGCTTCGTTCACACCGCGATTCGTTACAGCGTCAAGCTTGCGATTCGGATGCTGAACGTTGCCCGGATGACAACCCGCCCGTTCGTTCTCGAGAAACTCGGCTGGTACGTCGACGCGTGTGCGCTCTTCATGAGCTTCAAAACCTACTCGATCTTCCTGTGCGCGTATCTCTACGCCTTGCTGAACGAACGCGGCTCGACAACGTTGATGGTGCGCCAGAAGGCCGGCAAGGTCGCAGTCTTCGGCGGCCACCCCGATCTCACGGACTTCTGGCACAGCGAGATCGTGTGCGACTTGGCCGCCACCTGCTGCGTGCTCTTCGCATCGGGACTCGTCGTCAGCTCGCTGCTTCTCCTCACCAAGTATAGGATGGTCACGCAGAATCGCTTGATGTGCTTGCTGCAAGAGCGGTACATCTTCGTCGGATGGGACGCATTCACTGCGTGCGAAGCTCTGGGGATCGAGGCTTTCAAAGACGAGTTCGTGCGCGACGGAATCGCAGCCACCAACTGCTCTCTCGCATCGCTGCTCCAGCAACTGTACCTGTCGGGACCGAGCGGACTCGTGGAGCTCGCTGGCGACCCGATTTTCTCGCTCTACAGATCGTCGTCGCCGTCGTCCCTGCCACAACCGAGCGGCCAATATGAGATGCTCCATGTGCTCCGATATCCTGCCCACGACGCCCAGTGCATGGGGCTCCTCAAGTGCAGTTCCAGACAAATATCCCCGACTGAAGAAGAGTCGGACGACGACCTGGTGATGACCACCACGGTAACCCCTCATTCCATCTCGGCACCTTCATCGGATGTTCTCGAAGGAGCGTTTGCAGTGTCTTCCAAGCAGACGATCCGAGACAAAAGCCTTCGAGTGCGCCGCTCCACCATGGCCAGATCCAAGATGGCGAGTCTGCGGTTCGAGTCAGCCCCAGTTTGCCGGTTGTCGGATCGCTTCCTGAGGATCCACGCCGAGTCGATCTGGGGCGTCATCCTGCTCGTCGACTACAAGCACGCACCTGGGCAGATGATGCGGGTCGGTGACACCTCAACCCAAGAGTTCGTCGTGCAAGACGCGCTCACATTCCTCAAGCCTGACGAGATGAAAGGCTTCCTCGGCACCGAGCAAATGCTGCATATTTCGTAGGTAGAGCCGAGCTAGTCATTCCGAGACAGATCCGATCGCAAGTGGTCACGGATCATGAAGTGTATGGGTCAATCGCAGCGGAACACAAGGCCAACCGGGTCACTGAAGCAACTCGAATCCAGTTCCGTCGATCTTGCTCGCAATGCTTGCGTCCTATGGAGTCCCGTGGTGTGCTTGCGAGACGACAAACTGCTCTCCGCCGCTCAGGTTTCGCCGACACCATACACGACGAACGTTCTCGATCTCGAACTTCAGGATGCTGATCGGACGGAGTTGGACCGAGTTTCGCACTTAACCAAAGCGTCGAACACTTTAGAGAGGTTGCACGACTTGAGCCACGTAATTTGAACATTAAGGGGGAAAACTGTAATTGAGTGATGGCAGCTCGCAGCAGAGCAGCAGCTGGCGGCGGCGGCGGCGGCGGCGGCGGCGGCGGCTCGCAGGCGCCCGCGACCACGATCTTCGCGCTGGTGCGGCACGCCACGTCTCGCTCTGTCATAACACGCGGAGTCGCACTAACCATCACTCTCTCTCTCTCTCTCCATGTGCTCCCTCAGCGCAAACTCGCGGCGCTCGAGTGGCGCGTGTACGGCGCGGACCCGAGCGGCGCAGCTGCTGCCGACCGCGCGGACCCGGAGCTGGCGGCGCTCTTCGCGCGGCTGCAGGCGCAGCAGCTGCTCACAGTGCGCGACGAGGAGAAGCGCGCGGTCTGGCTCTTCGTCGTGAACAACGGCGGCCACGACTTCCCGACCGCCGACACACTCGGCGACCTCATCGAGGTGGACAGCGGCGCCTGGACGCGCGGCGGCGAGCGGCCGCTCGGCGTGCAGCTCACGCGTCGGCTCTTCCGGGCGCTGCACGCGCAGCTGACGCGCCGCCTGCTGCGCCACGCGGAATTTGAGGAAGTGGCAGGGGGAGGCGAGCGCTTCCGCACGACCGACGCCGCCTTCGAGTACCGCAGCCCGTCGCTGAGCCTACTCAACCACTGGGACGTGTACCTGCTGGAGACGCTGCCGGCACCGGTCTTCCAGCTGCACTTCCAGCTCTTCGTGCCCGCGCACCTGCTCTGCGTCTCGGTCGCCATGGCCGTCGAGGACGCGGCACTGCCCGCCGCCACCGACGAGCCCGGCGATCCGCAGGCGGCCTGGCAGCGCCTGCTCGGGCTGCCGTGCGCCGCCGACCACTCGATGATCGACGTCTGGCACCTCGACGACGGGCTCGTGCCGCGCATGGTGGCCGAGACCAAGTTCGCCGACGTGTTCCCGCGCTTCCGCGCGGTGGCGAAGCGCCGCCACAAGCGCAAGAGCGGCGACGACGGTGGCGACGCGAACGAGGGCGACGACGGCAAGAAAACGGACGAGAACGACGAGGACGGCGACGACGACGAGGACGACGCCACGCACAGCGCCGAGGGCGACGGCGACGGCGAACTCCTGCGCCGAGCCGCGCCGGGCAAGAAGAAGCGGAAGAAAGCTAACACGGACCCGGCAGAGAACGACGAGTCGGTCGCGCCCGTGTCCCCTGACACGCACGTGAACACGCCCGAGGCATCCGGCCCCACTGTCCTCGTGACGTTTCCTCGCGACCCGGAGTCCGCCGTCCACTACGGCGCGCATGTGAACCACTTCAAGCGGCGGCGGAACCCGCAGCGGTCGAAGAAGAAGAGCGGCGCTGAGCTGGCGCTGGTGTTTAGTGGCGCGTCTGGTGGATCTGCAGCCAACGGATCTACGGCGACGGATTCGTCAGCTGCCACAGTGTCTCGGCGCTCCTCAGCTCTGGACAGTGCAAGTTTCGGCCGATCGGCCTTGTCAACGCCCCCGCACGCGTCTATGCAAGAGAGACGAAGTTCACTCTTTGGCTCAGCACCTCCGAGCGCCGTGCCTCGGGCAGACACGAAGCCGACGTTGAGTGTCGCGGTGTCGCTCGTGGCGTCGCTCTCGCACGACGAGCAACAGGAAGCGCTCGACAGGCGGCCGACGAAGCCGCATCCTCTGCTTGAAGCGCTTCGAAGCTACGTGGAACAGGAACTGAGCTCCAGCGTGGACGCGAGATCGCGGCAAGTGGGATCTTGCAAGAGCCTGCTGCTACCAAGCGCCGACGACTACGTCCCAAGTGTTCCAAGGCGAACTCCATCGCTGCTCAGCACCAATCGCGCGACCTTGGAGCGACTGCGCAACAATCTGCTATCGGACAGGTTCAAGCCTTGGATCTCGGACTATTCGCCGCACCAATACCTTAAGAGGAACAAGCAATGCAGGAAAGAGCACCAGCGCAAGCTGCTGCTGGAGTTCGACAGCAGCAAACTCGCAGAGTACACGCGGCAGAGAATGGGCGAACTGGTTAGCAAAGACGACGTGTTCAAGACTCGGGACGAAGAGATCGCGATTGGCGTGCAGGTGGCTGCGTCCGACGCGCTCGTAGTCTGGCGACAAGCTTCCGACCGATGGTCGCAGCAAAGAAGACGAGGAACACGCACCGCCACGCCACGGGAGAAGCAAACTCTCGCAGATCGCGTCCAGCCGTATCTGCTGTCGCTGCGATCATCCTTGGCCAAAGTTGGCGAGGAAGCGAACTCCGCGTGGCTCAGCTTCGGCGAGTACGCGCGTCAGGCGTCTGCTGGAGAAATGGACAGCAAGGCCACGAGCGAGTATGTCCCAGATCCGCCCAAGTTCAGCGTGGCGAGTGCGGACGTCGGCTTCCACGTTGAGCCGCCGCTCATCTCGGAGTATCTATTGCGCGGCTTCCACCCTGTCGCGGCTCCCAAACCAGTCGACTACGCGATCGTGTGCCCCCACTCGCCGTCGGAATGGCTGGGTACGTTGGCACTGTCGTACCTCACGTGCTTCCGCAGCATGTACGCGCAGTGCCACATGGGGGACCACGCCTCGATCGATCTGTCGCAAGTGGAACCCACTAGAAGTGTCAGTGTGGACGCGTCGAATGCTCTCCTCCTGGTCGAGTGCGCTTCGAGCGCCTACGACGCGTTTGCGACGTATCGGTCGGCAGGGGAGCTGCTACAGCCGGTGCTGAGCAGCGGGGTGAAGAAGAAGCAGGCGTTTTCGCGCTCGGCGGTCGCCAACGTGATCTACGTGGTGGTCCCGTTCCGCCGCCAAGACGTGAAGCACAAGATGTGGGCCGTCGGCGCATTCTCGCGCGGTCTCTTCGGTCCGACTCCTCTCGACGCTCCATGGAGGAATAGCGTCACGCTCGAGCTACTCTACCTGGAGGACTTGTACGACGTCTGTGTGAACCCGAATCCGTTTGTGCTGATGCCGAGCTGCTTCGGCGTGTACGATCGGGTTTTCGAGAATGTCAGCCTCAAGCCCGCGGGCAACGATCTGGTGGCAGCGGCTCCGCAAGGCGGAAGGTCCCGATTCATCAGCGAGCGGCTGTACCACTTGGCTGAGCCGAAGGCTGAAGATAGGAGCGCCCCGTGCGTCTACGGCGCATATGTGGTGTCGGAGAACCGAAAGTGGATCGCGTGCAGTTGCGTCGATGCCGTGGGCTCGCTTCTCGAGACACACATGATTAGCTTGGACGGTGTGGAGCTGGAGGACGCGCTGCTGAGCATGATGGCGAAGTGGCTCGACTTCCTCGCGCTGTTTGGTGAGAAAGCGCGGCTGGTGATCTGCCGACTTGCTGCTGGAGATGAAAGCCTGAACGACGCGGCGGAGGACGAGGAGTTGAGCGCTTGGCGAACGTTGAGCGCTACACGAGAGGCAGCGTTCGTCCCCGCGGCGTTTGCACCACTTGTTGCTGACGTCACGCTGCTCGACGTGCGCTTTGCGCAGACCCCCGCCGTGCAGCTCCAAGAGGACAGCGTGCCGCTGATTTGCGAGTTCGCCAACGCGGGCTACCTCGTCGTCCCGGCGACCGATGGTACTGGTGAAGCAAGTCGAGGGGCGTGTTTGGCGGCTGGCGGAGGCTGCAACACGGGCTTATCTGCCCTGTCCCGCAGTTTCACTGCGGGCACCCAGGAGCCAGCAGTGGTGAAAGTGTCGGTCGCCATCGACGATCTCCTCCCAAAGCCCACAAGTGACTCCAGTGCAGGTGCCGGCCGAATGGCGCAGATCCTGCGAGATTTCTACGCGCTGTCGTATCTGACGATGCACCCAGTGACGGCTACGCGGGCTTCCCCACTTCCGCTCCACTTGGCAGCAGTCGACAGACTCCACCAGGATATGCGCACGCTGGCGCGGCAGCTGCGGACAGATCCGCTCGAGCAGAGTTGCTGATGCAATCTCAATCTCACCTCTTGTGTGTGCTCACATCAATCTGCATGGTCGCAGCGTGTCTCTCCCCTTCCCACACGTTCGTATTCTTAGCTCTGTCGGATGTTCTTCGGCGTCCTCCTTCCTTCTTGCTCCTCGATCACCCCAGAAGCTCAACGACAGACAACGAGGAGGTCACGATGGCGACGACGACGGCATTCGACGGCTACATGGACGATTTCGCGAGCGCGCGCAGCGACGCTCTCAAGGCCATCGACGCGTACGAGCGATGCGCTGACGCGGGTGCGTTAACGCTGGTGTCATGGATCCGAGCTGCACGCGAGGAGTTCTGACAGTTGGGTCGTGCGCGAATAGTGAAGCGCGAGGAGCTCATCGTCGGCGCGCGTTCTGCGATCGAAGAAGTCGAGCGATATGTGCGGATGCGACCGACGACTAACTGCACTCTTCGCGTCGCCTCGACAGCCGTAGCTGACGTTGTTCATTGTCGTGGGTCGGCTGTACAGGTCCGCATCCTGGAGAACGAAGCCAAGAACGCTGCAAGCAGCGGACCGAAGCGCAGGATGAACGAGCAGGTCGCCACATGCACACTACATCAGCAGTGGTGCCCCTCCTCTCGCTCTCACGAGCTCACAGACACCCTCGTGCTGCCGGCAGACAATCCACTGCAAGACGCAATGCGCGTCGCTCAAGTCCTCTCTGGAGAAAGCGATCCTCGTCGGAGACGCGAAAGCAAAGAAAGTTGTCAGCGGAGATCCGTCGAGCACCGCTCCGGTGAGTGAACCGCATGACCGCGGTGTGTGTGTGCGGTAGATCGCTGATTCTCTGTGGCTTGCGTCTACCAGAAAGACCAAGCGCTGCGCGTTGCTGAGCGGATAGATCGGTGCGTTGTGTGACCCTGTTTTGATGCTCAAGCAGCTCTTGCTTACGAACTCGTTGTGAACGTAGAAATGGTCGCCATCTCGATGAAGCGCAGCGAACGCTCGCCGAGACGGAGGCGATCGGTGGGTTGCGTCGCTGCTGCGCTGTGGTCACTCACGACGCGACTGATCCGATTTGCTCGTTTGCGTAGCGTCGAACGTGACGAACAACTTGATGGTGCAGCGGAATCAGTTGGAGCATGCGCGAGCTGACGTAAGTTGGTGGTGCTGCTGCGATGGACTGTAGCTTTTATTTGGCTCACGTCACTGTCGGATGCGCTGCATCAGGTGGAGCAAGCTCAAGAGGACACGGAGGAGGCGAAAGGCCACATTCGCCGACTCGCGATCAAGGCGGTCACCAGCAAACTCTGTCTGCTCTTCGTGATGCTCTGCCTCGTCGCGGCGATCGCGGTCGTGTCGTACTACAAGTGGTACCCGCGGACGAAGAAGGACTACCTGGGCATCCTGCCGACGGCGCCAGCGCCGACGACAAGCGCGCCACAGCGGTTCTAGCTCCGCCTTGACATGCGTGAGAGACGGAAGCATGCGTGAGCTCTTGCCTTCTAACTACTTGCATCAATCGACTTGCGCACTTGATGAGGGCATCTACTGTTGGTGGTGCGTTCTCCTCTTCTTCCTTCCCGACACTGAGCGCCCCATAGACTGCATCATCAACGTATCAAAAGTCCTGGACGTCCTTGATCACCGCCGCGCTCTTGAGCAGCACCACCTGCGTCATTCATCCGTCAGGAGAACGCCGACGTACTCGATACTCTGACGACGCACCTCGATGTACAGCAAGTTGGCGCGGATCTTGTCTTCGAGTTGCGCTCTGCTGAAATTCTCGTCCACGCTCTTCCGCAGTGAGAGCCGCCGAGGCGCCAGCAAGTTGAGTTTGCCGAGGTCGCTCACAACTTCCGATGTCACGCGCTGGACGAGCGTGAACTGCGACAGGACCTGAGCGTCCTGTCGAGTTGGGAGCACGCTCGCCAGCATGGACATTCGCGCGGAAGGCTCGGCCGACGAAGCCCTGTTCGTATCGACACTGGTTGCGGTCGTCGCCGTTGTCACCGAGCTGTGCTCCGAGTCCGCGTTGGCCGGGACAGACGATGCTGCCATCACTTCGGATCCTTTTGGTTCATGGGCTGGGCTCGGAGACACTGCGTTCTCATCCGGCCTCTTGGGCTCCACCGACGAAGTGAAGCTTAGCTGAGAACGATGCGAGCACATTTGCACAGAGAAAGCGTCAGTGTCCAGTCTACAGCGGCACACAACACCCCGCTCTCTCGCTCTCTCGTCCTTCCTTACCCGGTGCTTCTTCTCGTCTTCGACGAAAGCCTCGTAGCACGCGTAGAACTGCTCGCCGACTAGAGAGAGCGGCATCGCCGTGTAGCACGCGCTGAACACCATCATGACGATGTCGAAGAGCTTGCCGAACGACGTGCGCGGCGTCAGATCGCCGTAGCCGACCGTCGTGAACGTCACGAGCGAGAACCACGTCGAGCGCAGCATGTCCACGATCGTGGCCGGCAGCATGTTCTGGATCAGAACGCGCTTCCCAGTCGGTAGCCCCTCCGCGAGCACCGGCGTGAGAACGTTCTTGCCCCACCACAGACAGTCTTGCCCCACGAAGCACGCTTTGCCGCGCTCGAGCTCGTAGAAGATGGCGCCGGACATCACACAGCCGACGAATAGGAAGAACAGCGGGATCGTCAGCTGTTGGTACACGAGGCGCGCCGTGTTGGTGAGCACTCGCGCGCCGGGAATGTGCGTCCCGAGCTTTACGATGCGGATCGCCTTCAAGACGCGGATGCCCGTGAAGAACGACGGCTCCGTTGGCACGATCGAGAACACGGGGTGACTTCCAGCGAGGATCTCGCCGACCTCCACGTAGAATGGGAAGAGCGCGAGCAAGTCCACCAGGAGTGTCAAGTCTCTCCAGAGTCGCCGGGGAACCGGATGTGAGTACGCGCGCAGTAGCATCTCGAATGTGAAGAGTGCGCCGAACACCACCTCGATGTAGACCCACGTGGCCTCCATATCGACGATGAGATCTGTCCCGAGTTTGCAGAGGCGGTTGTTGCAGATGTGCAGTTCGCCTTCTCGGCCGAACGCGTCGACACACGAGCCGTGGAACATCTCCGAGCCGAAGTTGAAGGCGTGGGCGAAACAAGCTGCCGAGGGATCCTTCTCGGCGCAGTGATACTTGACGCGAACAGTGGAGGGGATCCCGTCGCGACCCAAGACGAAGCACCCGGGGACGTGACGCGCACGACAGAAGTCTTCAATCGCGCGCTTGCACAGCAAGGAAGAGATCCCAGTCGCCTGTAGCTCCGGTGTTGTCTGGAGGTAGAACAGCGCGATGCTCGCAATGATGAGAGCCAACCGAGCTCGGCTGATGTGCGTTGCTCTGCGAGAACAGTCGTTGTGCTCGAAGATGTTCCACACCACCGATCGGAACGTCGGTGGGCCGGCGTGGTAGTATCGTTTCTTCACGAACGACTTGGGGTACTCGCTACTGCGCAGCGCCTGCTGTGCCTTGCTAAGCATGGCTGCGACGACAGAGCTGGAGCGTCGAGGGAGTTTGTCTGACATCACAGCGCTTTGAAGAGATATCGCACTCCCAGCGCCTCGAGTGAGCGAAGACTTTAGCCGCTTTGCATCTCTGGCTTGCTGGAGCAACAGCGATGCGCGAAGCGCCAGCATGAGACTTCTGTGGAGCCTCAGCATGCTTGCAAGGTTCTCGAAAGCCTTGGCAGCCAACGCCTGGGCTGTCGGCGAACGCGAAGAGTCTGCTAGCGGAATGGCAGTAGAGGAGTCTGGTCGGAGAAGACTGCGGATCGCGACGCTGGTCTCGGAGGTCTTCGATGTCAGCTCGCAGAAGAGGCTCAAGATCTGGTCGCTCTGCACATACACCTGGCACGACTGCAGCGGCTGCGACTCCGAGTACGTCGCTCTTCTCGTCGGCATGACCGGCTGCTTGGTCCTCGACATGGAGAAAGCCGCGGTGACCTTCGCGAACGCGCGCCTGATCTTCTCCTCTTCGAGCTGCTTTAAGCGCTCGTCGTGCCGAGTCCAAGCCGAGGTGTAGTTCTTGCCGATGATTGCCAGCGGCATCGAGAGGTAGAGTTGCCCGAAGAGCATCACGATGCACGTGAGCACGAGCGATACGCCGTTGTCGAGCGACGGCACTTGGCTGCCGTATCCGACAGTCGCGACTCTGAAGGTAAGCGATGGCAACCAGAGCGCACACGGTTTAGCGTGCTGCTTGGCCGTCGAGTTTGTACGTGTGCAGTCAGGCGAGAAACGTACGTACGTGGTCATGACGAAGTAGCCGGCGTTGAAGATGTCGGTGAATCTGCACTCGTCAAGGTCATAGCACGGCTCGGAGTAGAAGAGGGCAGTCGCGAACACCAAAACAACTACGAGCAGGAAGAACAGCTGCAGGCAGGCAGCAAGAGAGCACCGGTTAACAAAGTCACAGTCGTGATACTCTGACAGCCAGTCATCGGAAGCACCCACCGTGACACTCAGCGGCGCGATCGACTTGAACATGGCGCCAAACAGCACCTTCGAGCCCACATACACGCGTGAGAGTACGGGTATCCGCATGACACGCACTAGTCGCAGGTTGAACGCAACGACTTCTGCGGCTGTGCGGGTGCTCTTCTCCGCTGAGGATCGCGCGCCAGCGACGATGAAGATTGGAAGCAGTCCTAGCAGCGCCATCCACGTTTGTTTGGACTGCCACACCCGGCGCTGGCTGTTTGCTACCATCCAGCGCAGCAGAAACTCTGCGAGGTAGAGCGCCGAGAAGAAGCACTCGGCAGCTCTGAACGCGCCGTCGCCGGGGAGAAACGGGTACGCAGGGTCTGACCCGTTCGCATTCCGCGGGCCATCGAGCGTCTCCACCGCGAGCACACACGCGTTGACCACGAGGATCCCGATCACGCAGTGGTGCACGATCCAGCCGATCCGAGACTCCTCCGGACGACTGAGATAGAATCGGAGCCGCGACCGGAGCGACATCGCGCGCAGTATGCTGGGAGTCACAGCTGTGTGCTTGGCCTTCTCTGTCTGCTGCGGCGGGGTGGTCAGCATGTCCGCCTTCGACAGGGCCAAAGCGGCGAGCTGAGTCCTCCACGATCCTTGGGCTTTGCTGGTTCTCGCACCATTTGGCAGCTGGGTGAGTGGAAGTGGTGCCACTGCGCTCGACGACTTGACGGCGTTGCTCGTAGCCACCACGGCCTCTTCGACGACGCCGACGCGGGCCATCGCGATGCGCGTGAGGCGCTTAACGCCAGCCAGTGTGACTGTAA
>JAASGA010000202.1:0-29119 GCA_023334105.1 Globisporangium nodosum
AAAATCAAATCATTTGGGTAAATTATAACGCGAAAACGATGTCATTGCGAGCAAAATCTTATGATTTTGATGATCCGTTGGCACTTTGGCGACGATATCTCCGCAACAGAGAGGCCATTCGTCGATCCGAGACTTGTTCTAAACTCACGCGACACAGAGCTTTATATTGGTGTATCTCGCATTGTTGTAGCATGCTTAGCGCATTTTACGAGATCTGGATGACCTGCCATTTTCCGGCTAGTTGACTGGGAGACTGCTTGTTAAATTTAGATTCTATGGTTCTGCTGATTACGTGCTTTTCAGACCTTTGTTTTTCGCTCTACTTCACTTGGAATTTCTCCCGCCGAAGCGATGATCGCCTTCTTCGCTGCCGCGCTGGCGCTGTGCGCGCAGGTACTCACCGTGACGGCGGCCGCCCACGGGCCGGTCATCGGCGTGTTCGCGCACCCGGCGGCCAAGCACGGCGAGTACATCGCGGCATCGTACGTCAAGTGGGTGGAGATGGGCGGCGGCCGCGTCGTGCCGATCCCGTACACAGCGCCGCCCGAGTACCTGCGCGAGCTCGTGCCGCAGCTCAACGGGCTCTTGTTCCCCGGCGGCGCCGCGTCCGTGAACGACCGCGCAGAGCTGCTCTTCCAGCTCGCGCTCGAGCTCAACGACAAGGGCACGCACTTCCCGGTCTGGGCCACGTGCCTCGGCTTCGAGTGGCTCGTGCAGCTCACGTCGGGCGACCTCGGCTCGCTCAACAGCGGGCTCGACTCAATGAACATCTCGCTGCCGCTCAACTTCACGGACGCCGCGCCCACGAGCCGGCTCTTCGGCGGCGCAAGCAAGGAGCTCTACCAGTGGCTCGCCGAGAAGCCCATCACGATGAACAACCACGAGCAGGGCATCAGCGTCGAGCGCTTCGCCGCGTACCCCAAGCTCGTGGACTTCTACAACGTGCTCTCGACCAACTACGACCGCAAGGGGCTGCACTTCGTGTCGGCGTTCGAGGCAAAGAAGTACCCGGTGTACGCCGTGCAGTTCCACCCGGAGAAGAACAGCTACGAGTACGGCGAGTACCCAGACGGCTCACCGTACGAGGTCATCGACCACTCGTACGAGGCGGTGCTCACGGGCCAGTACTTTGCCAACTTCTTCATCAACGAGGCGCGCAAGAACGACCTCACGTTCGCGGACGCCAAGACGCGCCAGAAGTCGCTCATCTACAACTACCAGACGTCGACGGTCACGGCGCCGGGCTTCGTCCAGGCGTACTTGTTCAAGCACGACAGCAAGAAGCACTACTGGCGCGTCGAGTGAGTTCTGGGCGCCTTCTCTCTCGGACCACGCTGCAGCGTCCCTGCCATCAACACTGCGAGCTCTCGGGTGTCATCTAGAAGAGAAGTATCGGAGCAGCGCGCTGTTGCACAGCAAGCGCCAACGCCAACGCGACCACATTGCAGCGTTTGTTCTCTCCCCATCTCGTTCATTATGCTCGCGGTGCTGCCATCTCTCGCTTAGAACACTTCGGTGAGCACGAGCGCGACGCTCTCGGGGTGGTCTCTCGCCACGAGCTTGATCTCGAACTGCCCCGGCACAAGTCGGACGTCATCGCCGGGCTGCAGACGCACCTCGTTCGCGAGCACATCTGAGGCCGCCGCCGGGTTGAAGATCGTCACGACGCACTCGTCAACGGCAACGAGCACCGCGCTCGTGGGCAGCTCGAGCGCCACCTCTTCCGTGTGCTTGGTGAGCAGCTCAATGCGGTACACACGGCACTCGGGCGCATCATGCAGACAGAGCACGCCGCGCGCGACGTGCTGCGGCAGGTCGTTGTGCGGCAGCAGCAGGTGCTTGTCCTTGAGCAGCTCCACCTCGACGATGAAGAGCGGCATGTCGCGCGTCCCCACCACGTGGATGAGCTGGTCCTTGGTGTGGTCGCGGCAGAAGACGGCGCCCTTGCTCTGCACGAGCGCGCGGGGCTCGGCGCCGCGCGGCTGCTCCACGGCGTCCAGGTCCTGCACGCAGACGTACACGCCGAACTGGAGGTGCTGGTGCCACAGACACGTGGTGTGCGGCGGGATCTGCACGCACACGAGGCGCACGGCGTCGCTCTTCCAGCGCTGCCGGTGCAGCGGCTCCTGCTCCACGGGCACGAAGGTCGTCTCGTCGTTGGCGGCCGCAGCGACCGCGCCTGTGGCGGCGTCGCCTTGCTCAGCGCTCGCCATGCTCTCGGAGATTGCGCTTTTGAGAATGATTGTGCAAAGGTGTCGATTTTGAAATATTACAAAACTGTGCATACCGCCAAAAGACGTCCGTTTCGCAAGTGGGCACCAGCCAACTTTTGCCTCCAGTTGCTGCTCCATGCAACTCAAGCTAGTCATTCATTTCTCGGCGCTCGATTCGATCACCTCATTGCAACAATGTCGAGCGCCTCGAGAGCCTCCAAGTACGCGTCCACGAACGGGAAAGTCCAGCCCACAGGCAAGCGCGCCAGAACGAGCAGCACCAAGCTCTCGTTCTTCCAGATACTCCAACTCGCACGGCGTCTCGCAGTGCTCGCGGCCGCCATTGTCTACATCTACACGTCGATCGCCGCGTCGGCCGCCTCCGTCACGATTCTCAGCGGCAAAGCCCAGTCCGCGATGCACTTCCCAGCCGATTCCATGAGTCTCATCGGCAAGTACATGGGAGCCAGCACCATCCGCGAGAGCCCGCTGCTCGTCAGCGTGCTGAGCAATGCCACGACTCCGCGGAACTCAACAGTGTACATCGAGTCCGATGCGGCCACCTCAACCACCGGCTGCTCGACACCGCGCTTCAGTAGCGCGGTGTACGGCAACGCATTCCTTCGCACGTTCATGAGTGCCTTCGTGCGCGATACGGCGTATAACCTCACGTTCCTGGCGACGAGCGAGTTGGTGGTGCCGGTAGTGGACTGTTCGTCGACACCGCTGGTCGCGGGCGACTCGACTTTGGCGCGGCTCTTCTATCTCATGCGCGAGAAGGCGAACCCGGAGAGCGTGTACTTGCTGGCGCTCTCACTCTCGCTTCAAGACTACTCGATCCCGAAGCAGATTCAGAACGGTCCCGGCGGAATCATGTCGATCGCCAAGATCGCCGACATGCGCACCAGTGTGTCGTACTACTTTTCCGTCTCGCAAGGGTACCCGTTCGGCGCACTCAAGTTCCAGGTGTACTTGCACGTCGGGTACACGGCCGACTATCGTTGGCGCCTCGCGAGTATCCCAGTCGTCGTTATCGCAGAGACGTCAAAGGAGGTGGTGACAGCGCGGCGGACTGGGTTCTACATGGCCACTGAGATGGATCAGTCGAATGTGAAGAACATGTACTGGTCGCTCGATCCTGCGCCACTGGATGCGATCTCCAAGTGGCGCTGGCAGGGCGGTACAGTCCTTCGAGACGCATGGGCGTGGGTCCACTTCATCCACATCTTCTTCGCTGCGGACGCGCTCTTCAACCTCGGCGTGCTCTTCTTGGTGGTCTACCGCAATCTGCAGGCTGGCAAGATCTGGGTCGGCGACGCGTTCGTGTCGATCTCCAACTCGCTCGCGTACCGCGGCTCGTGGGTCCTGCTCTCGTGGATCGTCAACAACTTTTGGACGGTCATGGAGTTCATGCTCGACACGGCGCACACTCTCGCGAACGAGCAGCAAGAGATCTACGCGCTCAAGGAGATCACCCGAGCCGACATGATGACGATCTACCTAAGCCTCGTCAGCGTCTTAGGCTTGGTGCTTCGTGAGCGTGTCGACCCGGCGCTCGCGATCTTCCTCTTCAAGCTGGGCTTCGACAGTCGCTACTCCTTCGCGACCATCTTCCCGACCTCGCTCGCCAACATCAAGGACTTTGCAGTCGCTGAGTTCGCGAGCAGCATCCAGAGTGTAAGCGAGACCGTTGCGCTGACAACGCCGCTGCGGTTCTGGACGATCCACTCGATCTCCAGCCGCGAGTCCAAGTTCATCGTCTCGTCCCTCGTCCCGATCTTCAGCACCAGCCTCTTGGTGATCGTGTACGCGCTGGCACGCAAAGTCTACCGGCGCTTCTATCCTGACCAAGTGCGCCGCGCGCAGGCGACGAGCTACTCGGACAACAAGGAGGCGATGGAGGCGCAGCGAGGCAACCTCACGCTGTTCGAGATCGCGACTGGCGCGGCGCTGCAGTCGCGCCTCGGACTCGTCTCGGACTACGCCAACTGCAAGTACATCAAAGGGATGAAGTTCGCGTCAGCCGACGGGATCTACTGCAGCGGCTACGTGATCGCGAACGGCAAGTTCCTGGTCGCGTCGGCCGACCTCATGTCGATCGTCGTCATGAAGGTGACTCGGCTGCGCTTTCGCAACATCTACGCGTACGAAGTGAGCGGGAGCACGGTGCAGCAGACCGCGCGGCTCGTGTATCCCCAGACGCTCTCGTGGGTCGACCTCGTGCACCTGAACGTCAGCATACTCCAGTGAAGTTGGCGCGGTGAACCGCTAGCACTGCGGGCTGGTCACATGAATCGGACAGAGCCTGTCTATCTCGAGATCGAGTTGTTCGGCCCACTCAGGTTCCAAGTGTGTGTGCACCGTAGGTCCGGTTAGATGCATCCCAGAACTAGCTGTCGACGTCAATCCCGCACTATGGCGGTTGCACGACGATCCGTGACAGCGAGCTGCTCAAAGGCGCTCGGTGGCGTGCCGACCCGCGGAACGACTCCATGTTCCTCGAGTCCACGATGAGTGTCGTAGTTCTCGGACTGCACGACACCAAGCATCTTCAACGCTAGAATGCACCACCAACGCCTGCATGCACACTCAGTTTGCGATGACCCAGGTCGGTGCGTACAACCTCAAGTTCCTGCCGTCGTGGACTGCACGTGTTCTGGTGTCATCAACGACATCACGTCCGCGCCGGTGGTCTACCTCACGATACTGACGGCGAACCATGCTCGCTGCAGAAGTTTGACATCTCAGATCAGTACCAGCAGGGAGCAACGTCTGTGACCACGTTCTCTCTCGCGAACGATGTTCGAGCCACCGAGGTGAAGCTACTACTACTACACAGTCCCGCTCGATTGGATTCCTGTACGCAGAGGAACCCGCGTTCAAGATCTATCTGTTCACCGTCGTGTACATGTACGGTCGGTGGATCCAGCGCAGGATTCCTCCAAACCTGACACTCGAAGTACGAAGAGCGCGAAGCGCGACATATTCTACACCCAGCGTTCTACTGATTCCTCGTCGTCTACCAGAATGCGGGGCTCGGCAAGATCGGTGTCGGCGACACGTACGTCGATCTCGAATGGGTTGCTCTACACAGCGCGATCGTTATGATCCCGTGGCACATCGGAAGTTACTGGTCGCTGTGGAGCTCTGACGTGCGCACATACGCTTGACAGCACCACGCTAACTACTTCGTTCCGACGCACCTGCAATGTACCGCTCTGGGATCGTGTCCATGAGCGGCTTGTTGGCGGCGAAGTCGCAACCATGGGGGATCTTTGAAGTCACGGGCGTCGCACCGATGATCACCGGCGCGTCGACAGGGCCGAGCTGTACCAAAGTGCCTCTTGTCTTCATCGCCGCGCGCAAGGTGACGTATTGGCGCTACACCGCCCGGAGCACTTGGACACATCCAAGACAATACCCAAAGCTTCCACTGGCGACGACTCGACTCGGGCACTCGGGATAAGCAGACACTGGTGCCGACCTGATGAACCGCTTCGAGTCTACTACGACACGTTCGTGTATTTCAAAGGACTCAAGTGCGCATCTGCGGACGGCACCTACTGCAACAGCTTCGTGATCGGGAGCACCGAGAATCACACTCTCGCTGCCCTCGACACTGGACGCACCTGTCGACAAGCCTGTAGCGATGAAATGGCCACAGGTCCAGCGCCAGTTATATCGAGGTCGATCTTGTCCTGCACACCGACCACCGCTGGTTCACACGGGAGGTGTTCGCCTCAAACACGATCTTGATCAAGCAATGCCAGAGCTCTGTCGTCGTCGTCGATGTCCACGGTGCTCCCGATTGGATCTTTTCGCAAGCACGAAAAAGCAGCCGGCCCGACACAGAAACCAGCCGTGCAGGCCAGTGGCAGGTTCAGTTCGCTCCCCCGCCTCTCAGCCTCCTCCCACAGGTCCACATAGCATGGCAGTGTGTGGGCAGGAAGCAGGCAGGAAGCACGCTGTTCGCGCCGCTGCCGCACGGTTCTCAATGCTTGTCGTCGTCGTCGAGAGTTCCAGCTGATCAAGAGTCCGTCGCTCTTGGCTCCATCTCGTCACATTTTCGCGTTTTTAACCGGGTTTATAACATTTTTTTTATCGAGGTTTGTGGTGTGACCACACAATTTGCCCCATCCCCTGATTTTTCATCCCATACAAATTCCAAGTCTTTCATAGTGAAGCCAAATGAGCGAGATCGCAGCCCACTCAACCTCGAAAACGAGTTCGCGCATCATTTTCGAAGAAGCCGCTTCCCGCGCACAAGCTCTCTCTCCCGATCCCCACCACCACCACGATGGCCACCAAGACGCCGGAGGAGCACGAGGTGCTCGCGGAGATCACCAAGGTGCTGTCGACGAACCCGGACTTCGGCGTCAAGCGCGTCTCGGTCGTGCTCAAGGAGCAGAACCCCGAGTGGTCGCTGAGCGAGAAGCGCGTGACCAAGCTGCTCAAGAAGCACAAGTCCATCAAGATTACGCTCGACGGCGACTCGGACTCGACGGGCGAGGACTCGAGCTCCCCCGCGGCGACCTCGGTGGCCGCTCCCTCACCGTGGAACGTTGCGCCTTCGACGGCTCACGACCCGTGGAACAACACGGTGTCGCTCAACTCGGTCGCGGAGAAGGTGGTGGCACCCGTCGTCTCGGCGTTCAACCTCGAGCCCGTCGCGGAGCCCGAGGCGACGGCAGCTCCGGCTGCGGCGGCGTTCAACCCGTGGAACACGGCGCCCGTGCACGACAAGACGTTCACGGAGACCGTGAAGGAGAACGTGTCGAAGGCGGTGGAGAAGGTGAAGGACACAGCGGCGGACGTCGTGGCGGCCACGCCGGGCTTCGTCGAGAAGGCCAAGGACGCGGTCGTCGACACCGCGGAGAAGGCCAAGGATAAGGCGGCCGACGTCGTCGACGACGTCAAGGACGCTGTCTCGGACGCCAAGGATGACGCGCCGGGCTTCTTCGAGAAGGTCAAGGACGCCGCCGCGGACGCCGTCGAGTCGGTCAAGGACACTGCCGCAGACGTCGCGGAGAAGGTGAAGGACACCACGGCGGACGTCGTCGAGGCCGTGAAGGACAAGACGTCGGACGCCGTGGACGCCGTCAAGGACGCCACGTCGTCGGCGCCGTCGCCGTGGAACGTGTCGGTGGTGGAGGACAAGTCGCTGACCGCGACGCTCACGGGCTCGGTGAAGAGCGCCGCTGCGACGGTCTCCGCGACTGCGACTGCGGGTGTCGCCGCCGTCAAGTCCGCGGTCTCGGATGCGTCGGACGCCGGCCACGCTGCGTGGAACGCGGCGCCGGTCGAGACGCCTGTCTTCGTGGCGGAGCCGGCGAAGGAGCTGACGACGCCGTTCGTTGCGCCTGTCGTGGAGGAGCCGAAGAAGGAGGCGTGGAACTTCACTCCGGTGAAGGAGGAGGCATCGAAGGTCGCCGAGAACCTGAAGGAGAGCGCGAAGGAGGGCGCGAAGAAGGCTGAGTCGTTCGCGGCGTCTGCGCTCGAGAAGATCGAGGACGCCGCGAGCACCGCGACGGAGAAGGTGAAGGAGGAGGCCGCGGCAGCGGTCGTGGTGATCAAGAAGGCCGAGTCCGCGGTTGAGGACAAGCTCGCAGAAGCCAAGGTGGCTGCCGAGAACTTCGTCGGGTACGAGAACGCGAGCATCGCGCCGAAGAAGGGCGGGCGTCCGGCTGCGGAGAAGGAGGTCGAGGGCTTCGCGTGTGGCGCCTGCAGCTGCGTCGTGATGTAAGCCGCCCCATCACACGCGCGGCTTCCTCGCAATGCATGCATGCTTCCTGGTCTCCGCTGGGTTTTGTCGCTCGCTCGCTCGCTTGTGTCGTCTGGAGACGGCGCTTCTTGTATAATCAAATCCCCAATGTGCATAGCTGCAGTGTGCTCGCCATCGTCAGCTCTGCTCTTCCGGGCGGCGCTCAACGAGAAGGAGAGCGTGCGAGTGCCCCATGGCCACGCGCCGACAGATCTCGTGGCGCGCAGGCCTCCCTCTGCCAGATCTGCTTGTAGTGTGCTGCTGTCCCCACCAGCGCAGTTCTCCGCTCGCGCAAAGCACGAGCGTCCGACGCGAGCCGCACGCGATGTCCACCGCTTGGTGTCCAGGGTCGTCCGGGTCGGAGCACTCGGCTGTGAAGTCCACGACGCGCGGCAGCGTCTCCATCGGGCGTCCAGGGCCCTTGACACACGCGACGGCACGATGGTAAGTCAGTTCGGAGCAGCTCTCGGTGGTCGAGGCGAAGCTGAAGCAACAGCAGAAGAGGCGGCGCTACCAGTTGGCCGTCTCGTCCCCATCCCCACGTGTACACGTCGCCTGACGCGGTGCGCACTGAGCAGCAGCGAGCGACGATATCAGCGCGGACTATGCGGGAGGAGTGTGCACACACACATGGACCGCCAACACCAAACACCGCGCTGAACGCACCTGCTGTGTGCCAGCTCCCGCACGCCACTTGGACGACGGGGCCGCCGCAACTCGCGTCCAGTCCGCTGAGCGCATCCACAGCGAGTGGCTTGCTTTGGTTCTGCGTTGTTCCGTGACCCAATTGATGGTAGAGCCCGAAGCCGAACGTGAACAGCTCCTGCGAGTCCGTGAGAAGCGCGCTGTGAGCCCAGCCAGCAGCGATCGAGGTCGCTTTCCGTGGAAGCGCAAGCACAGCGGGCGATTCGCCAGCGGTGCCTTCTGACCCGATGCCCAGCTGTCCGTGTGTGTTGTCTCCCCAGCTCCACATGCGGCCAGCCGAGTCGAGCGCCAGCGAGTGCATTCCGCCAGCAGCAACAGCGCGCACGCGCACACATGGCGCCTCTGGTGGTGTTGCCGCTGATGTTGCGAAGTCGACCAGCGACGGATGTGGCAGCACTTCCACTGCGCTCGGAGACACCTGGCGGTGGTGGTTCCAGCCCCACGCGTACACGCCTCCTGCAACATCTAGTGGGTGAGGGGATATGTGCGCCAGCACCAGCCCAGCAGCGCCGACAGCCAACACGCACCGCTCTGAGCGACGACGAGCACATGACTCGCGCCGCAAGACACTTGCACGCACTGCTCTGGGACCGCGATGCGCGCAGGCGACGCGCGAATGCGTACGTGTGCTGCAGCGATGGGCTGCTGGTCGTCAGCGGCGTCGCGGCGCTCCCCCAACTCGCCGTAGAAGCTGCTCCCCCACCCGATGACCGCCCCACGATCGTTGATGCCGATTGAAAAGCCATCGCCGCCGCCGACGCTCAGGAACTTGGAACCATCAGTGCCAATAGGCGCCGCGCACTCACCGAAGAGGTCGACGCCGTCGTCGCACTCGCTGGCAGCGCTGATGCAGATGCACTCCATTGACCTGCGTGTATCAGAATATGAAGCAAAGCATCAGATCTGATTATTTGGATAATCTTTCTCGAAATCGAGCCAAACAGCACGAAGCAGGATGCAGCACTGCCACGACGAGCACGTGAGCCACGGCGGGCACGACCACAGCCACGACCACGACCACGAACACGACCACGAACACGACCACGACGTGGAGGACGCGGACGGCGACTCGCTCTTCCCCTACATCGACACCAGCAAGTTGCGCGCGCTCAACGCGGAGGACCCGAGCCACGCGCCGCACCCGTTCAAGGCGTTCCACGACCGCCACGACCGCACGCGCTTCCTGCGCAGCAACGAGGACGACCCGGAGCTCATCCTCTTCATCCCGTGCGTGTGTGTGCCCCAGTGAGGCCGGAAGCTCGTGATCGCAACTGACTGGTGGCGACTGCAGGTTCACGGAGGCGGTGAGCATCAAGTCGATCTGCATCTCGGGCGGAGAGGACGGATCCCACCCGAAGGAGATCAAGCTGTACGCGTCTACAAGAAGTGCATGTTCATAAGCCTGTGTTTAGTTGAGTGGATGCTGACGAATGACGATGCTCTGCAGATTTGCGAACCGTGATGACATCGACTTCTCGAATGCGAGCGAGCTCCCGGCGCTGCAAAAGCTCGAGCTCGTCGAAGACTTTACCGCGAGCGTCGACTATCCGCTGCAGTGCGTCATGCTAGCGGTGGTGGCTTGAGAACAGGAGCGGAAGATGCACGGGCTGCTGTATGACTCACAGCGTCTCCTGTCCCTTGCTGCTGCGGCAGGATCCGCAAGTTCCAGGGCGTCAGCAGCCTCACACTGTTCGTGCAGGGCAACTATGGCGGAGACGACTCTCAGATCTACTACATCGGGCTCAAGGGTGAGAGCAAGAAGGTGCGCGTGCTGCACGTGCACGGTGTTGTCACCTGTTGGTTCGTTGTAAATGCTCACGCTTCTTGCTGACTCCATGATGCGGTCGCTGCGCACAGTGGCGCCATGGCGTCGTGGAGGCGGTCTACGAGAGCCGCCCGCAAGCAGCAGACCACAAGGTGAAGGAGATCACCAACTCGAACACGCTGAGTTGAGTGTGTGTCTGTTGCATCAACAAGATCGTCCGACAAGGCAAACAACAACATGGACGACGAGGGAGGGATGTCGAGCGAGCTAACCATCCAATGCATTGCGCTGCTGCGTCTTTTGGAACTCCTGGAGCGCCTGCTCCACCTGTGTCGCCTTCTGCTCCTCTTCGATGCGTTTGCGTTCGAAGCTGCTGAGCATCTCACGCAGCTCCTGCGCCAAGTCCCTCTGCGGCTGTTTCTCTTCGTCCTTCTCTTCTTCCGAGTAATACTCTTGGTCTGGGACATCGTCGTAGCCCACGGCAACAGCATCAGGAGGAGATATCGATACAATCCCGTGGCTCGCTCGCTCCGATTCCACACACGAGAGCTCAGTGGCACTCTCATGTCGGATCCTCACCTCGAGCGAGGCAGCAGACGACGATGAAACATCCAAGCGCTGGAGCTCCTGTGTGGCTGCTCGCAGATCGTGCTCAACGAGCGAGGCGTCGGCGTGATAGAGCTCCAAGTTTTCATCGAGCTGACTCATCCGCTTTGCTCGCTTCGGATCCGGACTCTCGCACTCGGACGGGCTATCGATGAACGACTCCCAGTTGAAGAAACTCGAACTGCTGGAGTTGTTGGCATCGTCCGCATCACGGTCGTCGACATCTCGATCTTTATCTTGCAGCTCGCTTTCCTTCGCAACCAACGCAGCAGAGTTGCTGGTCCCGCTCCTTCTGGTGTCGTCGTAGTAACTTTGGCTCGCTGTGAACAGCCTTCTCGTGACGCCCGAGCGAATACTGGCAGGCTTCGACACCGACGAAGACGACTCAGACAACTGGCTGCGCGACAATGACGACCCGACACCATACTCGTCGTCTTCCTGCGAGATCGATCCGCTGGTGCCTCGGCTTCGCCATTCCAACTCGCTTGGGAGCGGCGTACCCACAACTTCATCAGTCTGCTCGTTTCGAGTCGATGGGGAACCGAAAGCGGTCGCAGTCGCGACCGCTTCTGGCAACTGCGAGCGCTGGGGATCGCGTGACAGCATCGCCTCACTGCTCTTCTTCAGTTCTTGTCGCAGTCGATCAATCTCCAGCCGCAAGTTCTGCTCTGTCGCCGCACTCTCTTGCTGCAGCTTCTGGATTCGAGTCGCGTACTCGGCGCGCACGTTTCGGACGTCGGTGGTCTGCAGAAGATCGATCTCCGAGCGCAATGCTTCGATCTCTGCCTCAGCAGCCACATGCTGTTCGCTTGTCTGGTCCAGCTTATCGGCGAGCGCGTTCTTCGCTTCTGTCACCACACTCAGCTTCTTCGACAGCTGGTCACACTCGTCGACGAGCTCCTGCACTCGACCGAACAGCGTAGCGTTCTCGCTCTCCAGACTCACTACGCGCTCGTTCGTCGCCTGCATCTTAGTGGCGAGCGCTTCCATCTCTTCGTCTTTGACTTGGTCGTGTTTCGCAAGCGCACTCTCGACCTCGTACAATTTGCGCTCCAGGTTCGAGTGCAGCATCGAGCGCTGCAGAAGCTGCTTCTCGAGCTGCTGGACGCTCTTGCGGTCCGCCGCTTGCTTGCTGTCGTGCTCGCGCTGCGCTTTCTTCAGCAAGAAGTCCATCTCTCGACGCAGCATCTCCTGGTTCCGGATCTCGTCCTGCAGATTCCGGATCTGGTGCATCGCGTCCTGCAGCTTCTCGCCTCGGAACGCGGCAATCGATGGCGTCAGATCCATCGCGTGCGCTGTGTTCTTCTTGCAGCACGCGTGCCACGCATAGTGTGACGACGCAGAGGCGGATGATGCCGCACCGCTCTTTGGCTTGGCACTCTTCGCGCCTCGCGCATGCAACAGCTCGTTGCGTTCCTTCACGACTTGCGCCGCGTAGCGCTCCAGGAACTGCTTCTTCTCGCGCTCGCCGTCGACCTCTCGCCCCAGCACGCGCACATGACCGCGCACTTGCTCCATCTCCTGCTCCAGACTCACCGCGTACAGGCGCAAGTGGGTCGCGAGCATCTCCATCTCTGTGTACTTGGGCAGGATGTTGACGACGTAGCTGAGTAGGCGCTGTGGGTCGCTCGTGGGCGGCACCGGCGGCAGCTCCATCGCGGTCAGCGTCTGCTCCACCTCGAGCCATCCGTCGTCGTTACCGTTGGTACCGTCGTCGCGACTCCTCGCCAGCGCCGGAGTGTCGGCGCCGTGGTCGACCTGGTCGGAGGTCTCCATGCTTGCTGCTGTTTGTTCGATGACAAGCAAACTGGTACTTCATGGGTTGGTGTGGGATACCTCATTTTTTGAAGTAAGCTTTTTTATAAAGTAAAGCAACAAATCGTACTTATAAGAGGTGACACTGTACTCCAAGTTGAAGTGACCACCACTCTTCATGGCATGAAGCCAACAGAATGCCATTCCGCATCCACCACAGCAGCAGCAGGATGGACACGACGGAGGACGGACGCATGAGCGAGGCTTCGAGCGCGCGACACCGCGGACACCGGCGCTCCATCGCCTCCCCCATGGACGAGATGGACGAGATGGCGTCTGTCGCCGGCCGCGGAGGTGGCGCCGCCATCCGCCCGCAGCTGCGCTGCAACGCGTGCTGGGACCCGATCCTCGCCGACCTGCAGACTGCGCAGACGTGCTACCGCACGCAGTGCAGCCACCTGTTTTGCGTACGTCTTGAGCTCGTTGTAATCATGGCGCTCCGACTGCACGGAGTGTGGAGGAGCCAACTCAATGCGGTCATTCGGTGTGCATGCCATCCTCAACAGGAAAAGTGCGCGTACAAGCACTTTGGAGCAGGGCGGCTAGTTTGTCCGGTCTGCTCCACGGGTACGGGTCGTCGTGGTCGGAAGAGGTCTCGTTGTTGCGGCCAACTGTGAATCTGATGTGGCTTGAGTGTGTGAACAGATCTGAACCAGTCGTACGGAGAAACGAACTACTTCTAGCTACTGCTGGCGGTGGCGGCTGGATACTTGCAGTCTGCAGCAATCAACTAACATTACCCGTTGTAGGCGAGACGGAGGAATCTGCGAGATGTAAGGGGGGGGGTTGTGCGAGTGTGTGCATTGCCATGGAGAACTGAGAGCTTGATCACAGGACGATCCACGGCTTGGCGGACCCGAAGGTACACGCATTATCTGCTTTACGTGCCCTGCCACAGCCGCTTGGAATGAACGAGGCGCTCACATCTTCCATGGTTGACGGCGAGCAGAGAACGGAGGTACGGAAGCAAGAACGAATGGGATGCTCGCCATCAAGTAACCCGAGGCTGCAATCCAGGCGATCTGGGAGGAGATGATCGCGGATCCTTCCGCATGCTTCGGTAAGAGAGTACACCCGACGGATTGGGATCTTCTGCTCTTCGATCTGACATATGACATCTCATGCTTGTATGCGGTCAGACCACTTCCAGCGATCGCTCAGTGAGTTTTCGTGCTTTCGTGCTTGGGCTTGTTGACTCGAGTTGACTTGTTCTAACCCTGTGTTGGCGCAACAGATTTCGTCATGGTTCGAGGAATCGCATGATTATCACTGGAAGACAAGTTCTGACTGCTGTTTTGCAGTTCCAACTTGCTCAAGATGCGTACAGGTAAGTCTGTCTGGGAAGCTCGGTGTCGTACGCTGCACTGTGTTTCAACGCTGCTGACTTGTTCCGTTTTCAGACAGGTGCGATCGTAGTGCTGTTGCGTGGACTGCAGTGCGATATTGACAACAATTGCTGGGGATCCGCGAAGGAGGACATTCGGCGCCAAATGGGTAGGGTGGACACGATGCAGCGCTCTTCGCCAGTTTATACTAATCAAGTGCCCATGTAGTGGAGGAGCACAAGGCATTCCAGAGCCAGCACGGCGAGAAGTACATCCAGCTGAAGTCGTACACGGACCAGATCGAAGCCGAGCTTCGAGAAGTGAAAGCGAAGATGCAGAACCTTACGACTTCGAACGACGAGCTGCGCGAGGTTCGTCCAAACAACTCGAAAGCCACATTTGTGAGGCTCACTTCATCCGACACTTTCTGCAGGCATACAAGGAGAAGGCACGCAAGTGCCGAAACTGGGAGAAGATGGTGCGTCCAGGATGAAAGTGTGCGCGAAGACTCTGGCATACTCACCGATTCGAGCAGTGCAAGGCACTGAAAGGACAATCCAGTTCCCGGCAATACCCGTCGCCTGGCTCGACGACATCAGCGGCTCCAATCATGCACAGCCAGAGCAACCAGGGAAACCTGTCCCCGCAGTTCGCGAGAACCATCGCTCGCCCGCTTGCTCGCCCGTATGGGTCCGGTTCACTGATGCGGCCGCAGATGCCAGTTCTGGCGCACCCGACGACTCCGTCACAGCAGAGACCGACCGGCGGGATGTTCGATCGGTTTGCACGACCGCAACTCGGTGTGTGGAGAAATGACTTGTGATGCTTTCTTCTCTCACCCGAAGAACTAACAAACCTCTTGATTGGGTATCAGGTGGAGGAGTGAGCCGCCCTGTCGTGCAGCCGATGGCCCCCACTCGTGCGCGCATCATGCGACCGAAGACGCCGCTGCAAGCATCGCAACAGAGTCGATTCGTCGCGAAGCGGTACGGTAGATCCTGTGTGCAGCCCTAGGAGCAGTTATTTGGACTAACGCGTGGTTGAGCAGCCCGACATTCCAGATGTAGCCTCGCAGGTTTGCTTGATCCTCGATCTTCGCATTCGCTTTCACTTTCTTCGCCTGCACGACACGCAATTCAGTTCGTTTAACTCGACATGGATTCGCGGCGTATCATGCGTGTGATCACTCGAGTTGTACTTTACCGAGGATCAGCACCTGTAAACGTTGTGAAACTCTGTCGAAGTTTGTCGGAATCCACTTCGGTGGACTCCGACAAACTTAGCAAACACGATCAAATCAACCGAAGATGCACGACGCGTTGTGAGCGAGCAATGACGAGGACGAAGCTCGGCCCCGACAGCGCCATCAAGAGAGCGAAGCCGCTCTTCGACCTATCGGATGACGACAATGAGAGACGACCGCAAACGTTCGCGGCAACTTCGAGTCAGCGAAAGGGCAAAGGTGTAGACGACAGCAAGGCTGCTCCAGGAGCGACTCCATTCAGCGCGGACGAGATCTTCCTTGGTGTCTCCAAGTTGCAAGTGGCCGAATCGAGCGGCAATATCCCAGTGCACAGCCTCAGTGATTCCGGTGACCTCGTTGTTCTTGGCTGCTTCGACTCGGAACTCAACGATGTCGCAGATCTCGCCACCGAGATCGCGCAGCAAACCGTTCAAGAAAGTGATCTGACTGAAGCTTCTTCTTGGGAGTCCAATCTCAGAACATCCAGCATCGATGTTGAGCGCGAGTACGTAGGAGTATCTGCCTCTCATCTCTTTCTTGTATTGATCGGTTCGTTGCCTGCAGCGCTCGAGATCCCTTGCAGGCGACATCGGACACTCAAAATGTGTGCTCGCCGAACGAGTCTGCAGAACGCTGTCAGAAGAAGACACCGTTGCCGAAGACTGCGGATAGTGAGAATCCCATCGCCACAAAGGTGCGTGCTACTCAGTTGAGTCTTCCGCTCTCTGTGTGGTGCTGACTCAAAATCCTGCTGCTCAGTACCGAGAGCTCTCGCCTGTGCGCACAAGTCGCGTCACCAAATGCACCCAACGATACAAGTGCGCACTTGCTTTGCAGTGTGTCTTTCTCACTCTACAGTTTGCGCGTTGACGGATTTGTTTGATCTCATCCACAGGCTGCGAGACCCAGATGTGCTCATCGAGGAGGCAGCCGAGCGCAGGAGAGCCGCCCACGAGGTATTGCATCAGTCAGCTTGACGGATGAGAGACCTTGCCGGCTTGGGCACATGACTCATAGTCGATGACTGGTGCCTGTCGTCAACGTAACAGCTCGCTGCAATCAAGAACAGCCGGCGAAGGCAAGAGTTCGAGCTTGAAGCCAGCGCGCGACAAGATCCACATCGCAAGTCTGTGCCAGAGGTGCATCTCGTTCTCGGAACACTGATATCTGAAGAGCGGCGCGCATCGAGCTCATACTTCACATCGCTGCTGTGTGCTCGAACGAAACAGCTTGGATCCATCAACAAGCAGGAGCACCTCAACTGCGTCCAGCGCCGCATCAACAACAACTTGAAGCGCTCGGCGAAACATAGCGATCTCAGCACCACTCGACAGCTATCGCCTCAAGATCTGGTACGGGTCACGCGTCGAATCTGCGTGGCATACGCATGCTGCAAGTCCATCAGGATGACAGTGCCGCTGCTTGCAACATGCAGGGACTCGATCTCCACGATTTATCAACAACGGCACCTCGAGACGGATCTGTGTCAACACATTCAATCGACAGATCGGCAGCGTACACAACGAGCAGGAGCTTCCAGTAAGACACTCGCGTTTTACTCATGGACGAACGCCATGACGACACATAGGGCGACCACTTCTCTATGGCTCGGAAGTCGAGCGCCACCTCACTTCTCGATCCGCACTCCTTCGATCGGAGCCGGCTCAACCAACTAAATAAGAAAATAAGACTTGCAGGCTCTCGCACGGAGGCTGCGTGCGCACGACCACAGGGTTCCCGCTCGCTCCGCTTGCTGCTGTCGCAAGGGAGTCGAAGATCGCTTGGACTCGCTTAGAGCATGCGCGAGGTCGTCATCTTGATAGACTCGATGCGGCTCTGGACAGCAGCCGCGCGAGTCACGAGCCGCCGCAGAGCGTTGACAGTCTGGAAGGTGGTGAGACAGAAGCACAAAGCAAATAGGTGAGAATCTCGAACACCACAGCATTCACCACGCAGAGTTGGCGACGGGAGAACGCACCTCTGTGGGCGGACGACCGACTTCCGCCAGGATGAGCGTCGCGCCGTTCTTCCGGATCTGCGCCGTCGCGCCATTCAGCAGCTCCAGCTCACCGAGAACCGCCGGCGCCAACGACGAGAATGCCATCGTGGATGCCGCCAAACAGTTCTCGATACCGTCGATGAGTGTCTCGATGTCGCCAAGCTGGCTCGCGAGCGCTGTGTACTTCGGATCGAGCGAAGAGGAAGAAGAGCTCTGCCGCGCCGGAGCGACCATCGCGAGCGACTGCTGTGGAACGAACTGGTTCGAAGACTCGGGCGCCATGAGCGCCGGTCGGGTCTTCCGAGCGGGTGTGAGAGCTACCGTTGTGTTGGTGGCGCTACTGGAACTGAGCGTCGACGATGAGCCACCTTGGAAGTGGAACGACACGCCTTGCTCGACCTTCCTGCCGTCGCGATGGACATTGTCGATCTCGGGTTCCGCCATCCGCGGGAGGTTGTCCAGTCCTGCGAGAGCGAGCGCTTTGCGTTCTGCAGGACAGAAGATACCAAGTGGTTAGCGCCATCCGGATCCTGCACATCAAGCGCCACTTCTCACCCTTCTCGAGAGCCGTCATCATGCGCGTGTCTTGCTTGATCGGCGCCGGCACCCCCTCCGATAGTCTCTGGTCAGTCTTCTTCACGGACTCGGCCGGGTACGTGCGGCGCCCCGAGTACATGGCCGAGAAGTCGTTCGCGTCCGCTGCGCCTTCGATGCTGTCCTGTCGGTTCAAGAAGCTCTTGGAGATGCGGGCTTCCAGGCGGTCAGTGCACGACGACGTCGACCGGCCGGAAAGCTGCGTGGCGTGCGAGTCGCCGCGTCCTCGCGACGCGCTCTCGGCCTCGTCGATCGGGTAAAACGAGCGCTCGTTGCGCACTGGCGGCGCTCTCACTGCTGCTTTCGGCGTCGTGGGTCTCACTGTCGCGGTCGGCGTCGCGCGCGTCCGCTGCTGCGGCACACTGCTCACGCTGCGCTGTGTGCGCTGCGACTGGCTCATCTTGGACTTCTGCAGCGACGAGAGCATGCGCTGCGACAGAGTGCGCGGGAGCTGCGGCGTCCGCGCGCTCTCACGTGTCGTGTCGGGGGTGGTGGCTGTCGGAGGCTGCAGCGACGCCATGCTGAGACTGAGCAGCGCGCTGTCGTCGTCGCTGAGGAACGTGAGGCTGCGGATGCGCGCCTCGATCTCCAGGTCGATGTCGCGCTCGACGGTGTCGTCGTCGGAAACGTTGCAAACGAAGTCGGCGTCGCCGCCGAAGAAGCGGCGCTCGAGCGGCGCCATGGCGGTCGGCGCGGCGGCGCCGTAGCCGTCGTCGTCGAACACGTAGGCGCTCATGGCGGCGGCGGCGGCGCAGAAGAAGCAGCAGCAGCGCCGAGAGCGTTCGCGGTCGGAGCCTTTTCACGGAGTGACGACGCGACTCGAGCGCGAGCGAGCGGACCGGCCACGCCATGCGCACAGGTGCGCAGGCATGAAGTGTTCAGCGCGGTCCATCCTCGTTTTCAGCGAATCATGAGCGCGCAAGCCGCTTTTTCAGCGAATCAAACGGAGAGAAAGGTGTGAAAAAAACGAGTGGGAGTTCCCGTTGTCAAGCGAGTTGTTGAGGCGAACCGGCTGCTTTTGCTCCGCGTCAGGCAACTCGCGCCACATGACTGACTGACCGACCGGCCGACTGGCTGAAGCTCCTCCTGGCGAAGACGTGGAGCTGCGCGCGACTCGCAAAGTAAAAGCGTTGTAGAGAGAGGGAGGGAGGCGTGCGTCCTGCAAGCACGTGAGATGGCCGCAGCGCATTTCTTCAGTCGGCTGCTCTTGCCGACGAGCAACGAGCAGCGCACAGCACATTGAATCGACCGTCACCCGCGGATCGCCCATGCATGCTTTGATGAGCACGAGTATTTTTTTCGAATCAATGTCCTCCAACTCACTTGCTTTCAGTATGCTCGAGGATCTGCCAGGCAAAGTGCCTCCAAGTCTCCTCGACTGGTCCACTCAGACACTACGCACACAACACAAAACCAGTCACAGTGGCACGTTGGCAGGCAGGTCGGAAGCGACCCGCGCTCCAGCTCCTGTCGTGATTTGTTCCCAATGTCTGCACCACCGACCTATTTCACTCGCTTGGGCGGAAAGGAAGCAGATCCGGCATCGAGTGCGGATCGCTTTCGCGAGATCCGGTCGTCTTCATATCTCGGGATTTGGTGATGCATGGCCGTGATCCGCGCGAGAGGCTGCTCGCCATCGAACTCGCTCGAGCGAGAAGCAGTAGCAGCTCAAGTGTCCTGGCGGGCGTCGTCGAGTTGCACGGGGCTCTGACTCCTCGCCGACTTCGGACGCACGAGCGCTCCTCCGCGTTCGCCTTCGTGTCTCCTCCTCCTCCTCGTCTCGCCACCACCGCGCGCGCCTCTTGCGAGTGCAGGCTGAAGAGGTCCCTTCACGATACGTTACTCCTTTGGCGCAGGCCTTGTGGAGCGCTTTGTATGCCGATACCTACCCTCTTGCGAAGGTCTGCCAACAACGGCGACCTCGAGTCGAGGTACACACCGGAGGGCTAATCGTACTACTTGATTTCCATAAAACCTACAGAATGTGTGGACCACCCACCACACTATTTATGTTTGGCATAGCACCAGCCACCGATTTCCTGCTTGGAAATCACACCCATCACCTCCTTTCTATTTCTAAATAACTTGAAGATTGCTCTTTACCAGCAACTTCGATGTGCTTCAACCATACAAACCGGCATACACTGCGCCATTTGTTGCTGTATTCAGGTATTTCTATATCTAAACCGTTTCCAAGATGTCGAAGTACGACGTTTTTGTTGGTGGCAGCCCACCACTGCTCAATCCGCACCACTCGCCTCAAGCTCTCCTCCCCCCTCTGCCTCCTGCGCCATGGCCCCCACCGCGCTCGCCGTGCTCTGCGGCGACGCCCCCGCCTCCCTCGTGGCACTCGCGACGGACCTGGTGGCCGGCGGGCTGCGCGTCGCCGTGCTCTGCTCGCCCGCGCTCAGCGCCGCGCTCGTGGCCGCCAAGGTGCCGCACGTGCCCGTGGCCGCGCCCGCCGAGGTGCAGCTGCTGCTCGCGGACCGCATCGAGTTGGTGGTCGCGGCGCCGCCCGCGCTTGTCGCCGGCGAGGCACCCAAGAGCCGCCACACACGCCTCGAGCACTGGGTGAACGGCGCCTACTCGTTCGTGCGCACGGCAGCGTGGAACCACAAGCAGATCAGCGTCGTCGTGGACGCGCAGGACGTTGCTGGTGTCAGTGCCAAGATCTCGAGCAACGGCACGCTCGCGTACTCGGTCAAGGAGCGCCGCGCGCTCGCGGAGAAGGCGTTCGCGCACTTCGCGCAGCTCGACCAGACCATCGCGGCGAGTCTGCATGACGAGAACGGTGCGTGCGTGCGTTGCTTTGTCTTGGCTATCGTCCAACTGCAGGGTTAGTGACGGTGAGTATGCATACGTGCGCTTTCGTCATGCAGAGGTCCTCCACGACGTGCTCCTTGTTGGCAACGGAGGCAGAGAGCACACCATCGCGTGGAAGCTCGCGCAGTCGCCGTCCACCGGCAAGATCTACGTCGCGCCTGGCAACGCCGGCACCGACGGCGCGGCGAACGGCAGTGTCGTGAACGTGAACATCGGCGTTGGCAGCCACAACGAGTTGATTGCGTTCGCGCTCAGCAAGGGCGTGTCGCTGTGCGTCGTCGGCCCGGAGGCTCCACTGGTGGAGGGGCTCGCAGACAAGATGACTGCCGCTGGCGTCCCGACGTTCGGTCCGAGCGCCAAGGCTGCGCAGCTGGAGGCGTCGAAGGCGTTCTCGAAGGACTTCATGAAGCGCAACAACATCCCCACTGCGGCGTACAAGAACTTCACGGACTACGAGGCCGCGAAGGCGTACTTGGACTCGATCGACCACAGCATCGTCGTGAAGGCGTCGGGCATTGCTGCTGGGAAGGGCGTGCTGATTCCTCGCACGAAGGAGGAGGCGCACGAGGCGCTGAAGGAGGTGATGCTCGAGAAGGCGTTCGGATCGGCGGGCAACGAGGTGGTGCTGGAGGAGTTCATGACGGGCGAAGAGGTCTCGCTGCTGGCGTTCTCGGACGGCGACCGCGTGATCACGATGCCCGGCGCGCAGGACCACAAGCGCATCTTCGACAACGACCAGGGTCCGAACACTGGCGGCATGGGCGTGTACGCGCCTGCGCCGTGCCTGACGCCAGCGCTCGAGCGCGAGTGCATCGACATCGTCGAGCGTGTCATCGCGGCGATGAAGGCGGAGGGCATGACGTATGTCGGCGTGATCTACCCCGGCTTCATGCTCACCCCGACGGGTCCGAAGATCGTCGAGTTCAACTGCCGCTTCGGAGACCCGGAGACGCAGGTGCTGCTCCCGCTGCTCAACAGCGACCTGTTTGAGATCATGCGCGCGTGCGTGGAGAACCGCCTGGAGAAGTCGCTTGTGTCGTGGAAGCGCGGCGCGGCGGCGTCCGTCGTGCTCGCGTCGCAGGGTTACCCCGACGCGTACCCGAAGGGCAAGGTGATCACTGGTGTCGACGCCGCTGACAGTCTGCCTGGCGTCGACGTCTTCCACGCGGGCACGGCTCTGGACGGCGCGAAGAACCTCGTGACGTCGGGCGGCCGCGTGCTCGCTGTGACTGCGCTCGACTCGACGCTGGAAGCCGCCATCAAGCGCGCGTACAGCGGCGTGGCCAAGATCCAGTTCGAAGGCGCGCAGTACCGTTCGGACATCGGCTTGAAGGGGCTGTTGCACGGCGCGAAGAAGATCAAGCTCGCTGTGCTCGGCTCGACTCGCGGCAGCAGCATGCAGCCAATCATCGACGCGATCGAGGCGGGTGAGCTGAACGCGAGCATCGACATCGTTGTGAGCAACAAGGACGACGCGGGGATCCTGGAGCGCGCCAAGACGCACAGCATCGAGGCGGTGGCGCTCTCGTCGAAGGGACTCTCTCGCGCGGCGTTCGACGCGGAGGTGTCCAAGGTCGTCAAGGCGAAGAACGTCGACCTGGTGCTGCTCATCGGGTACATGCGCATTCTGTCGGCGGAGTTCTGCAAGGAGTGGGAGAACAAGGTGCTGAACGTGCACCCGTCGCTGCTTCCGGACTTCGCTGGCGGTATGGACCTGGCGGTCCACCAGGCGGTGATTGACGCGAAGAAGACCCAGAGCGGCTGCACGATTCACTTTGTGACGGAGGACGTGGACGCTGGTCCGATCGCCGTGCAGCTCAAGTGTCCGGTGCTCCCGACGGACACGGCGGAGAGCCTCAAGGCGCGCGTGCAGCCGCTGGAGGGCGCTGCGTTCCTCCACGCGATCAAGCTGGCTCAGACGGGCATGCTGCTGAAGCAGTCGCAGACGAAGAAGGAGATCACATACGCGGACGCGGGTGTGAGCATCGACGCCGGCAACAAGCTCGTGGACATGATTAAGCCGTACTGCAAGTCGACGGTCCGTGTGGGCTGTGACGCTGACCTGGGTGGCTTTGGCGGACTGTTCGACCTCCAAGCGGCCGGCTACGAGAAGGACACTGTCCTCGTTGCGTGCACGGATGGCGTGGGCACGAAGCTCCGAGTGGCGCAGCTGGCGAAGAAGCACGACACGGTCGGCATCGATCTCGTCGCGATGTGCGTGAACGACCTGATCGTGCAAGGCGCCGAGCCGCTCTTCTTCCTCGACTACTATGCTTGTGGCAAGCTCGAGGTGAACGAGGCTGCCGACGTCGTGAAGGGTATCGCGGAGGGGTGCAGACAGTCGCTCTGCGGCTTGATCGGCGGCGAAACCGCGGAGATGCCGTCGATGTATCACGACGGCGACTACGACATGGCAGGCTTCTGCGTCGGTGCTGTGCGCAAGAGCGCGATCCTGCCGCTGCCGGTGCACACGGGCTTCGTGGTGCTCGGCTTGGCTTCGTCCGGTGTTCACTCGAACGGGTACTCGCTCGTGCGCAAGCTGGTCGAGGTCTCTGGTCTCGCGTACAGCGACCCGTCTCCATTCGATGCCGGCAAGACCCTCGGCGAGAGTCTGCTGACGCCGACGAAGATCTACGTGCAGCAGCTCATGCCGACCGTGAAGAAGGGTCTGATCCACGCGCTGGCACACATCACGGGCGGCGGGCTGCTGGAGAACATCCCGCGCGTGCTTGCGAAGGACATGGCGGTCGAGATCGAGTGCGCGAGCTGGCCGCTGCCTCCTGTGTTCAAGTGGCTGCAGAAGCTCGGAAACCTGTCGACGACCGAGATCGCGCGCACGTTCAACTGCGGTATCGGCATGGTGCTGCTGCTGCCGGCGGAGAACGTCGCGGAAGTGGTGGCGTCGGTCGAAGCCACAGGCGAGAAGGTGTTCCACATGGGCAAGGTGGTGGCGCGCGAGGCGGACGGCGAGCAGGTCATCCTGCACGGTGCCATCGCATAGGAAGCTGGCGGGTGAACGGGTTCGCTGAGGCCTGAATCACAAGTACATATTCCTCACACGACTCGCATACTGTCTGACTCCTGCTAGACTGACTGTTTCCCGAACAGCAGCACGAGCGTCAGGATCGAGAGGAGCATCTCGGCGCAGATGAGCGCGATCGCGAGTCCGTTGGAGACTTCTTCGAGGCGTAGCCTGTAGATAAGAAGCCGGTGAGTCGCTCCGTCATGACTTGCTCGATAGGCGGCTTGGCGACTCACACGTAAGTCTGCAGCTGGAGGTAGTAGATGTTGCAGAGGAGGGTGGGGATCGCGAGGAGCATGGAGAGCACGAGCGGGCCGACCTGTCTGGTCCGATTGCCCTTGGATGCTGCGTGGGGAGGAGTTCACAAGATGCGCTCTCTCGCTCGTGAACATGTTTGCATCGCAAGCAAACACACCAGAAGACCGACCTTGGAAGATCCGCGTGTTCTCGATGATGAAGTAGAGTGCGAGGAAGACAAGGTCCCACGTGAGCGCTCCGGTCGGCGGGTACGGCAGCATGATCCCTGCACGAGAGCTCGTCAGGAATGTGATAGCAACGCACACCGCGCCCCAAGAGGAGATCCCCGCATGCACAACCGACCCTTGTAAACGAAGAGCGCGAGTGTGACGGCGACGAACGCGTAGAGGAGCCATTGGTGGCCGGCGAGACACACTTGCAGTGCGAGGCAGAACACCTGAATCCGCGTTCTTGATGTGAGCGGCAATCTTTGCCTCCTGTTCCACTGCAAACCCAGCGCTAACGCACGAACATTGTACGCTGAGGCGAGGTCACGCGAGTCACGAATGGGTTAGGAGTCACGGACGACTGGCAGCGCAAGCACAGAGCGCCAACGCACTCGCAATTTCCATCGTCGCCAAGGTGTTGGAGTGAGATCGGCGTTTCGAGTCGGCGTTTTGATACCCGAATTTTCAGACGACAACAAAGCTGCGGAGCGCGGGGTCGTGTGAATTCAACCGCGCTGGAGCACGATGGAAGCGTACGGTCGGCCGCAGGCGCCTCGGCGGAGCTCCTTGAACGTCGTCTTCCTGAACGAGCGCGCGCGGTGCGTTGATAATGTTGTTCCTCAATCTCAATAGTTGTTGTTCTGCTGACAGCGTTGCCCTTGCACCACATCAGCAGCTCTCCACAGTCCTTCTCCTCGCTCTTCACAGCGCCGACTGGGAGATCCCAAGCTGCAACGCAGGAAGGCGGAGACGAACTATTGCGCGCAGGTGGCGAGAACACCGCGAGTACGAGCACCACGAAGGCGCCTGCTCCGTCTGTCATGCCGCAGAGCAACCAGCACAACCAGCACAGCCGACCACCGACCGTCCGGATGAACAGGTTCAGTATCCTCGTTAGATGATCCTGGGTCTGGTCCACACTCACGTCTGCTCTCCGCTCTCGCATCGCTGCAGACCGCAGAGCGGCGGTGTCCGGCGACCAGGTGAGTTGACGAACGATCTGGCGAATGCGTTGGATGCGCACTCTGACGAAAGGTATCGCCGTGCACTCCTGCAGAACCAACAGGACACTCTGGTCTGACGAAGCAGCGACCTCGCACCGCCCGCGACGGCGTGCAGACACCAGGGCATCCAGCACGCGAGGCGTTTACAAAGCCAACAGTGTGCTTCGACGGTACGATGAGCTCTGAGTTTGCTGGGATACTCTGTTGCAGCGACACTCACAGGAATGTACGCCAAAGGTGACGCAGGTCCCGAGACGGAAGGCGGAAGTCGCGACGAAGACACTGCCCAGCAGCAGCAGCAGGAGCACAACGGCGCGACCACCGGTCTGGACGAGCGCTACATCCGGCAGCTGAAAGCCGAGATCGTGTTGCTCAGCGAGCTGAGTCTGGAAAAGAGCGGCAAGGCGTCTGCGTCGCTCCCGCACAACCACCACATCAAGAACATGCACAGCATCCGTGAGCAGAAGTTCGTGCCCGACACCCGTAGAGAAAGCCTACAGATGCGGCTCGCACGCTACAACAGCTCATCGGATCCGGCGCAGGTTCGCTTTGAATCGTGACTTCTGTTGTGCTTTGTGTGCGATGACGACGGGATGATGCACACGTGCTACTGGACAGATGACAGCAGCGAAGGCGAAGCTGGAGGCGATCCTGACAGAAGAGCTCTCGGAGTTCATGAATGCGTACGTCGCAGCGGCGCGAGACGAGAACTTCGAGCTGGAAAGAGACACCGAGCGAGACCTTGTGAGCGCAGCTCATCACCGTCGCGGCGCTGCAAGCAACTACACAGAGTTGTTCGGCTCTGGTTGCGGGACAAGCGCTGCTCCCGCGTTCTCACGCGCGTTCCTCGGCGTCCTGCAGCAGTCGGAGGTGCAGACTCTGCTTGCATACTTGAGCTGCTTCTCCACTCACTGACGGATCAGCGGAACGCTGCCTTGTCCAGGTCTTGAAGAGCAAGATGCTCGCAGCGGACGCAGAGAAGACCGTGCTGGTGAATATGGTCGCAGAGAAAGATAAACAACTTGCGCAGCTGGCGGAAGACATCATCTTCTTCAAAGACGCGCTCGCGAAGGTGCGCGAGACTTGCAATCCACTCGTGTTGCTTGGCGACGCTAACGGAGTCGGTGGCGCAGAGCAAGGGATCATTCGTTGGCTGGGCTCAACTGCAGCAGAGCTGGCGGAGAGCAGTCGTGATGGCGAAGCAGAACGACGGTGAGCCTCATCTTGATCACCACCTGCCAGCAGTAGGTCCAGACGAGCTTGCGGAGCGAACAGCGACGATCACGAGGCTGGAGACGACGGTCGCTGGCTTGCAAGACGCACTGCGTGCGTGCGAGACCGACAAGGCGGCCGTAGCGAAAGAAGTGAGTCCGATCAAGCTCTCAGACTCCGCTTGTCATCCTCGACTGACCGAGTGACAATCTGTCCTATTGCAAATCAAGTTAGCGCAGTCGCAGCTCGCTCTGGACAGCTCTACTGCTCGTGTTCGGGAACTGAGTCACCAGGCCCAGACGGCAGCCCAGGCACACGCGAAGGAGTTGGGAGATCTCGTACGTACTGACAAAGCCAGAGTCAGAAGAGGTGCATCGCCTGTGCTCTCAGCTCACCGCATCCTCCCGATCTCTTCGTTCGTAGCGGAGTACATTGGGGTCCGATCTCCACTCTGCTGAGCGATCGCTCTCAGCGGCCATAGAGCGCTGCAAAAAGCTGGAGGAGGCTGCATCACAGGAGAAGCACCAGCTACGCCTCGACAAGCAGGAGCTGGAGAGCGTCCTGCGCCGGAGAGACGAGGAGCTGCAGCTCAAGACTCAGCAGATCGCGAGGGAGGTGGAGAAGAAGGCAAACGCTCAGCTGAAGCAGCTCAGCGACCAAGCCGAGAAGCTCCGAGCGGATCTCAAGCGCGCCGAGGCTCGAGCGGCGAACCTGACGAGCGAGCTTGGCCGTGCGCAGTCCGATGCAGCCCAGCACAGCGCCACCGTCGACAAGTTGCGAGCGGAGGCAGCGGAGGCTGCGCTGAGAGCACGAGAACATGAGGACGCGATGATGGAGACGAACAGTGCCCTCGCCGACAAAGAGCTGGCACTTCAGCTCTCACAAAGACAGCTCGACGCGAGTCTCGAGGACGTGGAGTGGCACAAGAAGCAGCTTCTGCACGTCGAGAACCAGCTCCAGCTGCTCGAGTCGAAGCTCAGCCGGTCCCTCCCAGTGGAAGACGAGGAGGCGCAGCGCCAGAAGCAGGCGGACGAGTGCACTTGGCACCAGCGCGTGGCCGCTCTGGAGCATGCGCTTGCATCCGAGCGGCAAAGCGTGCTCTCCCTCAAGGAGACCCAGCGAACGTCGATCTTGGCTGAGCAGGAGAAGGCCACACACGCTGTCGCGCAGTGCAAAGCTGTCACGGAGGAGCTCGAAGTGGCGAACTTGTGCTTGGCCGAACGGAAGAAGCAGCGAGAACAGGAGCACGCGGCGTTCACCGAAGAACGGCAGGCGCTCCAGCTTCGAGTCGCATCGCTAGCGGCCGAGGTTGCGAGTCTGCAGGAGAAGCAGGCGGCTGCGAAGCTGGAGGCGGAGGCCCGAGAGCGTGAAGCTGCCCGTGTGCTTGAGCTGGAGCACGAGGTGAGCGAGCACAAGTCGGCGACGAACCGCGCGGAGACCGCTGAGCTAGAGACGCGGCGCGCTCTGGAATCGCTCTCGGAAGAGCGCGACGTGCTGGTGCAGAAGCTGCAGGCGGTGGAGCACACGACCCCGCGGAGTGCATCCGCGCTCTCGGAGGCACGCGTCGAGCTGCTAAGGGCGAAGCAGAAGATCGCCTCGCTTGAGGACAAGCTCGCGCACGGAGACTCCGCCCGGGCCAAGGACATCGACAGCAAGATCGCGCACCTGTCGGCGAGGGAGCGCAAGGCGACCGAGGAGCAGAAGTCCGTTGCTTGCGAGAGGCTTGATGCTACGAAGGCTGGTAGCGCGAGATCACTCCACGTGCTGACAGACTGACGTGTGCTGCTGCTGGTGCTCTCCAGGTCTCTCAAGAAAGCCAAGAGCGAGCTCAGCGCTGACAGGAAGGAGCTCCAGAGCGCAAAGCACGCGTTCGAGCTGGAAAAAACGGCGTTGGCTGCTGCGACCACGGCGCATAACGACAAGGAGCGTTTGATGAAGCAGATCATCCTGGCGCTCGTGCAGCGACTCCGACTGCAGCTCGAGCTGCTGTCAGTTGTACCTCTCGAGATCCGGGCAGCACACGACACAAAAGGCCCCAGCAACGCCGACCGCAATCTCCGCGGCTCGACGCTGAACGAGCTCTTGCAGCAGTTCCAGCACCACAACGTCGACAAGTGGCGCGGCATGTACTCCAAGTGGGAGCGACTGCAGCAGGAACTGGACGACGCTGACTGGCGACTCGTTCATATGAAGGACCGCTTGGAGGAGTTGTGCCTCGCAGACCCGCAGACGATCACATCACACAACGCGAGGTCTCAACCTGCTGCATCTGGTGGTGCCTTGAGCTCGACCAGTCCGTTCTCAGATGCGATCGCCGCGGGCAAGGAAACGGTACCCGTCGCTGAACAGCTCAAGACGAGCGCTTCTGCTCGAAGTCTCGCGCAGCACTCTGGACCGCCTGTAGCAGCACCTGTTGAAGACGACAAGGTGGCCAAGCTGGCGAGTGCGCTCGCGAAAGGTGGGTGAGCCCCGCGAAGGGCTAGTGAGTTGACATTGTGCAAAGCTCACCGCTTGGCACTCTCTCTCTCTCTCTCTCTCTCTCTCTCTCTCTCTCTCTCTCTCTCTCTC